>JAPQLA010000007.1:5077756-5092876 GCA_029822935.1 Naso vlamingii | reverse complement strand
GATTCCTTAGTCTCTGGTGACATATGGAATGATTTTATGATTACTTGCTGTACATTTCTTACACACTGTTCCTTTAAAAGAGTTAATTAATGCATTATGAAAACTTGAGTGAATTAAACTTAAATGCTTCAAGGGCTGGAATTGTTATTTGAAGTACAATGCACTTAATGTCAAGTTTATTTAACTTAAAATCTTTTGTAATATTAATTGCTTTGCCCAGTTATTCAACTTAGCATTTTAAGTTAAAAGTTGTTAAATTTTGTATTTATATTTTTAATTGTTAATTAATTTTGTCCCAACTACAAAATTGAAAAAAAAAGAAAAAAGAAAAAAAAAATCAAAGCACAAACATATAGTTTTTCCTTTTATTAAAACTGAATGCAAGTCAATTTCCTATAAAACTCTATTTATAACTGAGGTTAAAAATTTACCACAGATTTTCCTGAGAAACTTTTTCACATGAGACATGAAAGTCGAGCAGCATGATGCATCTGTTGTTTAAACAAGTGCACTTATTGGTCCTTAAGAATGTACTACCTTAAGACAAATTGCCTTAATATCAATACCTTATTACATTCAATACCTTGAAGAATGATGGCAGCTCCCCTTCTGATGCTACTGCCAACTAGCTTAAAAGGTAAAAACAGTGCAAACATGCAAATGATTCCAAAAATGCAACATTCAAGCCAAAATACTTACAATATGGAGCAGTAGCTAACTTTTCAGAAACCCGTTTCACACTGCAAGCTGATTTTTCAAAGTCTGTATTTTGGGTGCCAGCTCAGCTCTACCCAGGTTTAACATTACCTGCTGAACAAAGTGGAAAGTGTGTCTCATGCACGTGGGGTAGTCCAGGTGTAGGGCACAAAAGAGTCTGAAAAGGACACAGAAGGCCTGAGGCAGGTTGGCTGGTTCATCTATCAGCACATTCCCCTCCAAGACGATCGCCACACTGGATGGGTTGAGCTGAGGATTTTCCTCATCGACACAGCGGATTCCCAGTGGAGTTTGACTGTACACAGCCTTGTTGGTCACATCCTAACAGAGAAATAAAGAGACTGACAGATAATTTTATGTTCCCCACCAAAAAGTACCTTCCACTGTTTATAATGAAAAGCATCATACATAGAATATAAACTGCACAACTGCACCAAAAGTAATTAATAAAAGGACAATATCGGCCTTAAATTGGCTTTTCGTCAGCTGCCATAACTGGATCTGTACATTACAAGTACACTGCTCACAAGAATTAAGGAAAAACTTGATCATCACAGTATAACACCAAGACAATTTAACTTCTGGGATATCAGTCTGTTCAGTTAGGAAGTATAAACCATTGGTAATCAATTTAACCTGCTTTGGTGCTAATGAAAGTGACAAAAGGTGTGAACGGGTGAGGCAACAGCAAGACAACCCCAGAAATGAAATGGTTTTGCAAGCTGTGACTACAGACCTTTTCCCTCTCCTGGTCCTTTCTGGCTGATTCTTGGCTAGTTTTGCATTTTTCCAGTGCCCTCGTCACTAGTGGTGGCGTGAGGCGGTATCTGCAGCCCGCTGAAGTTGCTCAGGTAGTGCAGCTTCTCCAGGATGACACAAAGGAGCAGATAGCAGCCCTGCTGCTGGGTTGTTGCCCTCCTACGGCCTCCTCCACCTCTTCTGGTGTGCTGGCCTGTACACAAGACTCACACGTGTATCACAAAATTTGAAGTCACAGAGTAAGATGCTTTAGAAATTGCAAACTTCAAGTCATGGACAAAATGCCTTCCACATTTGAACCTACTTTCTGCAGGTAAACACCATTTTGTTCCAATGCCTTAAGATCATAGAGAAGAGGTTGCAGGACCTTTGCATACCACCACACTCTTTCACTGTAGAGGTATTGCACAGAAGAGCAAGCTGGATTGAGCTGAGGGTTGACCTGTATTTTGCAGGTATGTTGACAATGACCCAGTATACTGCACACATTTTATGTTTCAGCTTTGATGTCCCTAGCGGATTGGCTACCTCAAAGTCGTCAATGTACAGGCCGAGAGCAATTGTGAACTCGTCACTTGCAAGAAGAGAGTTTACATTAAAGTACTGCCCATCTACATATGACCTGTATTCTTCTTGGACATGGACTTTTTCTGATATAGCCATGTCTTACAGATCGGGTTTGTTGAGTATGTTCTGGAGCATAGGAAGAATGGGGACATATGCAAGTGGTTTTCTGCCTTTTTCTACAACATACTCTATGGAGTTTACCAGTGGAAACTCTCTGCGTACATAGGCTGCTCTTCTTTTAGCAGTTCCTAAGGGTCCATCTTTAGCACAAAATGGCATCATGTTATTTTCAGACACAACAGTGGCAACCTCTCTCACAACACTTTCATCCATGTCAGCATAATATTTCTTTAGTACAGCCCTCACTCTGTTATGCATAAGTATTTCTGACAACTCATTGATCGCATAAAGCTGCTGTATTACTTCTTGCACAGCACTCTCTGGTATGTATAGAACAGCTTACATTTTTAACAGCAGAGACACCAAGTTGTGCTCAAGCTGTTTTTCTAAATCATGTAGATCATGCTCACTAGCTTCTTCACTCTCTTCTAACTCCTCCACATGGTCAGCGTGTGACGTTTGGTCTTGTGCAGGATCCTCACTGTCAGGGTTTACGTAGTCCTGACCAATGATTTCTGATTTGAACCTCTTCCAGTTTTGTTCTTTGTGTACTTTAATCTTGTGTGCTTTGAAAGTGGAATAGACACCGCTTTCGCAGTTACAGTCTTTATAAGGGCACCTGACTTTATGGTTTACTTTTAAGTGTGCAGTACGCAGGTGAGTAAAGTAGTCAGTTTCAGAACAAGTCTCAGCAAACCCAAATGACAGACAGCAAAACTTCACTGGCAGGCCTACATCTACACTTGGTTGCTGATCTGGAGTTTTGGTGGATAAGTGTATGTTTAGTGCACTGAATGATTTAAATGTACATGGACATTCCTGATGCAAGCAAGGAAATGGTTCTGTTCTCGCATGACTTCCACGTTTTAGCCTATAATGTTTAAAAAGTTGTGCTCTTTTTTTCACAGTTAAAAGGGCAGTACTTACACGTCCAAATCATCTTTTCTTGTGAACTGCAACACAATAAAACAAAAATAGACCAGAAACTTAAGCTAGTTTATCACAATGTACAGTTACCTGTATTTTCTGTATTTTGAGACTGCTAAAGGCAGTATACTTTCATGTTCAACTAATGTTTTCTTCTGATAGCCTAATTAATGCTACGTTATGGCAAAGAGCAAAGATGTTTGAGACACCTGGACGTTTAATGTTGTAATGGTTACTATGTCACATGCACCATTTCACCTGTATTACAGAAGAAAAAAAGACCAGTAAAACTGACTAAAACAATGTTTTTCACTGCCCTCAAGTGGAGAGAAAAAATGCAACCGGTGAAAATGTCTGTCTACTTAAAACAAACTCTCACATCTCACCAACTGCACCTCGCATTCACTCACCCAGATAACGTCACCAACCGCGAGGAAAAACACACTGCCTGACTCGAAGTAGCTTAGCAGTGGTGTAATTAGGTGACGTTCATCAACGGCTTTCTCAAATCACAATGTGGTCGCTAATGTTGGCTTAATGGCGTTCACCAGATGCAGTGGACCGTGGTAACAACAGCAGTCGTCCCGGCATCAACCTCCTCTCCCTCCGTTGGAAGCGCGATACACAGCGCGGTACACGGCGGGGTCCTAGTCCGGCGTTCAATGCGGTGTGGTGTCCAACTCACACAACCAAGAAATTTTGTTTGGCTTCGTTTTTCATTTAGCGAGAAAACCGTAATACCTGACTGACAACAGCGATGAAATGACAGGCGGGAAGCGCAGCATAGCACATGCAGATGCTTCTTGTTGTTCTTTGGTGTCTTCTTTCCCATCATGCATTGTAACACGATAACTCAATGATTTAAAGTGATCATGGCTAAAACACGATAATGTAAAGCTATTTAACTTAAAGTTATTGACACATGCATCACTATCAAACGCAAGTATCATATACTTACATTTGATAGTAATGCAATCAAACTTAAATCATGTAAGTAAATTGTAATTTATTTTTTGATTAGATATGAAATCCGGGCTAACAGTGTAGTTAATTCACATTTACCCTTCCACCTGTTTTCGCTTTCTTTGTAATCAACTGTGGCTGTTCACTCGTCTCACTTTTAAGAAAATCCAGCCTGACTGAGATACAACTGTCCACATTGTACAGACCAGTTTGCTGTATCTTTGAGTAAGCAGCTGCTGGTTTCACAGACAGATTCCGGTTCAATTATATGTACTAATAATCTTAAATGTGTTTGAAATGACAGGATGAAGTTGAAAATCACAGGTTTTTATTATGTAACATCAGGCCTGTCAGCAGCTCTTGGCCGTGTTTCCAGACCACCCATCTACCCAGAGAGATGTTTCCGGCTACGGCTTGCTGGTGATGATGGATGTTTCTTCCACTTGGGTGAAAACTGTATGCATTGCTTTTCCACCTGGCTGAAATCCGATCTGCCTCCAGGTTTTTACCTGACAGATTCAATCCCATATTCATCTCTGTGGGCACCAGGAGCTTTGGAACCTTATCCAAGTAAGATAGCAGATAACATTTTAATACCTTATATAAATGTAGTGAAAGCTGTTGCAGATGAACATAGACAAAGCGTGTGACAGACAGTGGCTGTGACATTTTGCCTGAACAATACACAGGACATGAACTGAAACTGCAGAGAGAAAGAGTGGCAGAACAAAGACGGAAAGGAAGGAATGATGAAAATACATTTGTGGAGCATTTTTAAAAGGTTGAAAATGGTTGAGCTGGATTTAAAATATTTCACAACTGCAATAAGGCAAATGAAATCAGACTTAAAATAACCAACAAAAAAAAATATTCAAGCATTAAAAAACTTTTACCCTAAAAAAGAAAATTTTAGGGATGACATTTCAAGATGTCACTGTTTCTTCAAGCAAGAATGAAGGTAAAGCAAGAAACAAGACGAGAAGTAAACAACTACCTGTCAAAAAATGTTGGGAAGAGAGATGAAAAAAGATGGAAAAATTAGACTTAGGGAAAGGATGTGGACAAACTGCCACTGTGAACAGGTGCTGGATGAACAGAGAGAGAGAGAGAGAGAGAGACAGAAGGAGTCATCAGGGAAACTGAAAGTAATGAAGAGGATGAAGGAGAAAGTGAGAGAGAGCTGGGGTGAAATAAAAGAGGGACAGAGGGACAGAAAGAGAGAGAGAGGAACTGAGAATTAAAAAAGGGGGAAGAAAATCAGCAGCACAAAGAAAAAGAAAGAAGAGGAGAAATTGGGGTATAAGCCGAATTATGTCATGTACATTTTATATCTATATAATATGAAAGCTGTCATTTGTTCCTGAATACATCATGAATATACATGTGAATGTATATTTAGCTATAATGATTATAATTTGAGTCACATTCATGGCACAAAATGAGACATTATGTTCGCTCCAGGGGGAAAAATGTATTAAATGGAAGCTGGAAGCATCAAAAACATCTTTTTAAAAAATAAGTCGATCAGTTTAGAAGTTTCATTTTAGAGACTTGCAGTGCACAGTCTCATTAACAGTATATTTAAATAATCAATGGTTACATACGTTAACCTTGAGCCAAGCATTACAGCCCCATAATCTGAGTCTCTGCTCTCTGATATGTGTCTTTTGGCCAGGCCTCTAAATTTAGGTTGCACTTAAAACTTCATTTTGTGCGCTGTAGGTCAGAATATCCAATTTAAACCTTGTATTGGTTTACCCTGCATGCCCCTCTGGCTTCAAAAAAACTAATTAACCTGTAAAGAGCTTTAGTGTAGCCATGTTTGTAGAGGATATTATCAACAGAGAACAAGGTCAGTTTTTACCTTAGGAACATGAGAAGTGTTCTCCTTGATTTTCTCGGCAGCCTTGGGTTAATAGGAGCAGAAATGCACGGTAATTTAAACAATGTACTCAAGGTCAATTTTAATCTTCATTAGGTCAGTTTTTGGTGTGTCTGACTTGAACCTGAGTCATCAAGCATAAAAACAAAGTGCACGTGTGTTTACAGACAAACAGCTCCTTCACAATGTCGGCAACAGCTGCAGCATTTTTCTACATCAGTAACACAATGTCAAAACCATTAATTAGATACAACAGCAACACCTCTGTCGATAGCAAGACTCTGAAACCATTGTCTGAATTTTTTCATCTTTTCAGTTGTTTGTGTCCTAAACTGTGGCAGGAGTAGAAGAACACGCACATCCCAAAAAAATTTTTAAAGACAGGTGCTGGACCAAACAAGGTAAAAATGAAGAAAGAAGAGAGTCCGCACACTGGAAGTAAAGCTCCCCTGTCTATTTAATGGTAGTCACACGTGCTGTAACGTTTCAGGCAGTTGCCCTTCATCAGACATGAAAAAACCAGTGACACACCTGCTTAAGTAGGTGGACCAGTCACCTGAGCAGTCATGTGACATAATTAAACAACAAAAAATAGATAAACAACAGAGAGAGGCGACCTCTCAACCTGCATCATTCAATCAACATGTGTATTGCATAGCAGAAAACATCAGGAATGATCCGTCATAAAGCAATGCAAAACCAAGAAGAAGAATAAATATCTTCATAGCAGGGTACCTCAGCACGTGTTTAAATGGTGACATACAGAGATATGCAAGATACTTCAAATATGCAAGCAAAAACAATGATCGGTAAATAATTAACAGGTCATCCACAACAATATCTCATCATAATGAAAATCCAACACAATAGCTGGAGCGTGGGAGCAGTGTAGAGAGACACAAAAACAAAAACACAAGCCACCACAAGCTCAAGTAATGATGTTAGCATGAGAGGAACAAGGGGAATCCGGGGAATCATAAGAGCATCACATATAATCACATATAAATGCACATAATCGCATAGCGCACACACTGAGAGAGTTGAACATATCTAGTCAGATTATAAAAAAGGTCTAAGGTCAAACTCCTCATTTAACCCCTTGGGGGACAGGGTGCCGAGGGTATAGATCCAGAAGGCCTCTCTCCTCAATAATAAGGAGTTCACACCACCACCTCGGTCAGGTGGTTTGACGAGTTCAATGCCGGTGTATCTGAGGGCACTGACATTGTGTGAAGCCTGTGTGAAGTGAGCTGCCACAGGATTTCTATCATCATGGTTACGTATGTTAGATCTGTGTTCTGGTAGTCTTGCTCACGTATGCTTGGCCACAGGGGCATCTGATCATGTAAATGACATTCTTGGTGTTACACGTTATGACGCCATTGATGTCAAAGTGTCTACCAGAACTGGGATGTGTGAATGTGTGTGCTTTTTGTGTGAAGTTGCATTGTGTGCACCAGCCACATCTGTAGTGACCATGGGGGACAGGCAGAAAAAAGTGAGGCTTCACAGGTGTAGAGAGGTGGGCTCTCACCAGCATGTTCCTCAGGTTGGGCGGTCTCTTATAGACCATACGAGGAGGTGAGGTGAGGCACTTGAGCGAGGGGTCCGACTCGATGATGTGCCAGTGCTTTCTGATGATATGTTCAATCTCTTTTCCAACAGGTGAGTACTGCATAATGCAGTTTGCTCTCTCTGCCACACTCTCTAAACTGTGGCAGGCCCACAAAAAGATGTTGGGAACCTTTAAAGAGACATTATTAGGATCACAAAGCCATTTAAGAAGATAAATCAGGCTGTTTGGCAGGACTTTGTACAAAGATGCACTGCACGGCGCTGTTGAAACTTTAGCCGACCACAGTCTGGTATCTTCAGAAGCTGATAAACACTTACTCGACACTTTACTGTATTGTGTGTTTTTTGCTCTTTGCATCCATTCATGACAAAGTGTCTGTAATTCTCTGACCTTTGGAGTTCCTCAAGGATCTAATTTGTGACCATTTTTGTTCTCATATTTGGTTGTGTCATTTGTTGTGGCATTAACGCTGATGTCCAGCAGCAGCGATCAGACTAAGTAAAATCTTGTCATTTTTAAAAAATGTCTTTCTACAATTTAATCACAAGAAAAATGAAATTCTTGTTTTTGCACAAAATCTATTTTTTAAGTTTTTCAGCATCACTTGCTTTGATCATCTTTTTGTTACTATGAGACACTTTGTTTGTTGTTTATTTAAAGAAGGTTTTACATATTACTGCCCTATACTGATATTTCACCACAAAATTCTGTTTTATCAATTACTCACCCTTAGGTGACCTGAACGGAAAAAATATCATTTTTTCCTTTCAGCATTCCTGTACGGTAAACGGGTGATTTCAAAAACGTGTGCCCTCCTTCTGCTAGCAGTCAATAGAAAGTATTAAAACTTTATAAAAATGTCCATCCATAACTCCCAACAGCAAGCCTTTTTCTTCTTCTTTGTGTCATAGGCTTAATACTTTTATTTTGGTGAGAAAGCTCCTAAATCCAGCAGATCGGATGTGGTTCCATCAAAAGCTGCTGAAACTCCTCTCTCTGTACTAGTCATTTTCGTTTGTCTATTCTTGTGTTCTTCTCTTCAAAAATATTGAAAAATTATCCCAAACTAGTAAGCAAACGAAAATGGTTGGTGCAGAGATTGAATCGAGCCGGAGTTCACCAACAACGATCCAGGTCAGAGAGAGAGAGAGCAGTGTGAAGGCTGGGCTTTTATAACCTAAGGTCACCAGGCCCAGGTGTGTCGAATCTGGCGTATGCTCTAGGAACAAGAGGCAAATTATGAGAATAATAGATTAATAGAATAATAGAATATGAAGACCAAGGAAGGGCAGAGGCTGCCACACTACAGTAACTGTAACATGCAACTTAAATCACTGGATCAGATGTGTCGGATTTAGGAGCTTCTAGCCAAAATAAAGGTCTTTTGGCAGTATGGAGCCTACGACATGATAAAGAAGACCTGGATTATAACACAAGAAGCTGCTGAGAGTTTTGGATGGATGTTTTTAGATGGTTTGATGCTTTCAAGACTGAGTCCCTATAGACTGCCAGCAAAAGGGAGCGTGCATTTTAGAAATCACCTGTTTACCATGGAAGAACACTGGAAAGAAAAAAAAAATCTTTAAGACATCTAAGGGTGAGTCACAGATATACAAATATTTTACAGTGAAACATCACTTAAAGACATCAAGTAGGAAATTAATGGGGACAGTGAACATAAAGTGAGTCAACGCTGAGGAGACTGATGGATTTATTTGGTGTTACCCTTCAAACAGTGATCGTTAGCTAATAACACACACACACACACACGGCTGCTGTATTTCCATGTGTGCATGTGTGGAAGGCAAAGTGGGAATATGAGATAAATTACTGACTCAAGATTTGAGTTGATAGAGTGATGGTGGTCTGATCACTCAAGATAAAACAGACACAGGAAGGAAAATGAGAGGTGGAGATGATGGAGGGGATACAACACATGGTGGGACATGAAGATGAGCAGGGAAAGAGAGACGGAGAGCGCTGTCATTAGTCAACGTCCTCAGCTAATGACGTGCGTATCTTGTCGAGTGCTCGGAGATTAATTAAATAAATCAAATTAAGATCTCACAATAGGTTTGGATGTAAAGGTCACAGTCAGAGCTTCAACCTGTTCTATTAAATTACCGTCTGAGCTGAATTATCTCATGTGTTGATTACATGGTGAAGACAAAGTGAAAACCCAGATTACACCAGATTACAAAAGTAATTAACAGAAACCATTAGAGATAAAAATATGCCTCACAATAAGAGATAGACAAAAGGGTTTTGTGATCTTGGTGGTTTTGTTCCGTAAAACAGAGAGCAGATCTCAAATAAACCGCTTTGCTCCTGTTGCTAAAACAGATTTTTTGTTGTTGTTTTTTGACCAGTTTAAGGTTTTGTTTTCACTTTAAATTGAGAGATGCTGATCATATAGCTTCAACATGGCTTCAATATGTCAGAGAATCAGCCTGAAACTGTTTATGTTTTGGACACAAAGCAGCCATGATCCCTCGCTGTTACAGTATTTGTGCCTCTTATGCGGCTTTACTTCATAGAATAATTAATTATATGGCAGGTCATTCCACCGGAGAAAATACCCAGCAAACAGGCCTGCACTGGCCCTTTACAGGCCCACTTAGGGCTGCAGGGCCCCCAGTGGGCTGCCAGCACAGGGCCCCTGAAAGTTTGCTCATTGGCAAAACACTGGCCACTCAGCGCTGGTCCTGCATGGGCAGCCCTCACTAACCCCTCAGGAAGCCTGCACTGGCCTGTATGGGCCCACCGAGGGCTGGCCTGAGGGTGCCCAGCAGGCAGCCTTTACTGAGCCTTCAGGAAGCCCTCACTGGGCCCACACTGATTTTGCAGTTTAATCTATTAATCTACAACAATAAATCTGTGTCACACATAAATACATTCTGGCTACTAGTGTAGTTCCCTTTGGGAGTTCCATTCATCTAAAACGGAAGCAGTCACTAATGTCTGTATTGTCAAAAATGTACAGTAGTCAAAACGATTCAAGTCAATGGATTTATTAAATGCAAACACATTACGCTAAATGAAAAATGTTCAATTCATACACATTACAGCTTAATTCATTTTAGACATCATATGTGGAGAACTGTATACTGTAAGTGACCCTCTAACTCCTCCCACTAAACATGGTCAACTGAACATGAGAGGATCTGCAACCTGTCCTGATATAGAGTTATAGTAAGGGCTGAAAAATGTGCCACTAGAAACTAAATTTGAATCATAATATATTTTAATTTGAACTGGGCAGCGTGAATAATTGTATTAAAAAACTGAATTTGAATTAAATTATTCAAGCTGCCCAGTTCAAATTAAAATATATAAGATTCAAATTTAGTTTCTAGTGGCACATTTTTCAACCCATACTACAACAAAAGAAAAAGTGAAAACCGTAAAAACGTGACCTCTGATGTTGAAAATACATTTTGGTGTGCTGCTAACATGTCTGTACTTTTGCTGAAGTAAAGTATTCATTGGCAAAGCTCTCTCTTCCCCTGAGGTCTCTTGGGTAGTCAGCTGACGATGGTAGCGCTCCTTTCGTCCACCCGCTCTGTTTCTTGAATTCCATAGCCACACCTTAATCTCATCCTCAGCTTCTGAATCCTGAGGACTTGGCTGAAGGGAGTATTTTCTTACAGCCTCTGAAACATAAAAGTAAAGAGGCCTATATAAAATACTGTGTGTAGTAAGCATGAAATACTGTGTGTAGTATGTTATTTCTAATACCAGTGTTTCCCACACATTCATTTATCTGTGGCGGCCCGTCACAATATCAACATTGTCCTCCACAAATTGATTTTCTATTTGTGGAGTTGCGCATCCTGTTCAATCACTCAGACAGCGCAGCAGCGGTAATATCATGTTAAATACGCAGACACAGTGGATGGCAATGTGGCTTTTAGTTCATCAGTAAAACCAACAAAGAAGAGGAGCTTCCTGTTGTCTCGGAGGCAGGCAGGAAACAGGACTTATGTGTAGTGATCTTAGCCGCTAAATTAAAGAGAGTCAGAATAAAAGAGGAAATGAATGTGTGTGCGTGTGTGCAGACAGTAAGTTGGTAGCAGCAGCTGAACACGAGCAAAGTCATTTACCAGCTGCATTCAGAAAACATGAAGACTCAACAGCTTCATCATAACACCGTGCTAATAGTAGAGCTAATGCAGCTAACGGCTACGCTCGCCCTGAGCAGCTGCATGCGGCCTCTTTTTGGTCACTCAGCTGTGTGCTGTGTATGTTAGTGGATTAGCGTTAATTTTGTACTCTAACACTTAATGTTTGCTACTTCATTCAGATGAGTAATAGAAAGTAAACAGATCTGACATGAGCCTTAATCAACACATCCTGATCACATGGCTTTTTTTTTACTGATAACATGTTAAAAAAAAAATATATATATATATATATATATATATATATATATATATATATATATATAAATATATATATATATATATTATGCCCTATATTATGATATTACTTTTTATGTTTCCGAGGATTCGTTTTTCTTTTTGTTGCTTATAAGTTTTTTTTGTCTGTATTATTTTAACATTTTAAATAATTAAAAAAAACAAAAACAAACTGGTAACACTTTGCATTGGAGGCCTTGTTAGAGTTAACCTAGTTAAGCTATAGGCCTATACATGGTTTTGTGCAGCGATAATTTCAGAAACAAAAATCTTTTGATTTATGTCCATGAAAATATAAAATCCTATAAATAAAGTTATCCCCGACTGTTTATTAAAGTTTTGGTTAGACCGGCATCAGTGTTGTACGTAAAGTGAATTAAATCGAATTAAATTAAATATAATATTTTTCATTTAAAATATATAAATTAGTGATTGCTTTAATCATATAAAACTGAACTTAATTCAAAAGTTGATAGGGTAGTAGACTATGATGTCATACAAACTGATAGTTAAGAGTGTGCATTAGGATTTTAAATTACAAACATTCTGCAAAATGCAGTTTTTAGTGGACCGTGTGTCTGCAGAGGTGAGGAGACTTCTGTTTGCACCCTCACAGTAGCATCCTTAAAAGCACACAACCCAACATATAGAATAAAACATGTTTACCTGACACATGATCTCCTTCAACATGTTCTCACAGAGCTCATAACCCGCCACCTCCAGCTGCTCAATAATGTCCCAGTATCTCTCTGCGATCACGTTGTCCGTTCTCTGGTCGCAGCAGCCAAACTGCTCATACTGCGTGCAGAACTCCAGGTGCCAAGGAGGTCTGAAAGGTGGCTCGAAGTCCAGACACTGGGGGTGAGCCGATGCTGGCTGGACCGCAACGAGCATCATCACTGACATGATGAGGATAGACTCAGTAAACCTCCAAGTCTTCTTTAATGAGCGTGGTCCCGCCACCGCGCGTAAAACCGCGCATCCGGGATGGAGCGCATCATCCAGGACACTTGTCATTTTTTCCATCTGTCCTCGAAAGAGTGCAACACTTTTGCTCCACTTTAAGTATGAGGTGCACGAGTGCGCGCGTGCACGTGAGGTCACATGATAGTGCGCAAACGTGGCCCCAAGACTGAAGTGCGTTCCATCTGTCACTGCCTCGTTTGCGCTCCGCGTCTCGCTACCTGCTGAAAACGCGGCTTGTCGCCATTTCTGTCTACAATCAAGCTAATAACTATCAATTTAAATGACAAAATATTCGTAACGACGCGAAGTTAATTGGTTTAGGCTATGTTTTATTCTTCGCGCACAATGGTTTCTTTACCATGGTGAAGTTGGTCGAGGAAAAGTCACAACAATGCCCTCAAGCGCGGAAGGCTACAAAGGGGCCCGGTGTCGAGGCATGCAAACATCAACAGGCAACACAAACTATAATTTTGTCTCACATTCATGTCGGAGCGCCTCCAGGCAGCGTCCTGTTTGTGCAACAGCTTAATAGCAGCTGTGGTTCAACCTATAGATCTGCTGTCTCGGCATGCCAACCCTCATTTGAATATACAGTCAAAGCGTCTGTCAACAGTTTCCAATGGTGCCAAGAGAGAGAGCGAGAGGAAAAAAAAACTGAGAGGGAAATAAACATCTCATACACACCCCTGTGCTCACATGGTGCAAAGTCCACACGTGTAATCAAAACCAACCAAAAACAAAGAGCTGCCATCCTTTTGATTTTAATTGGATAATTAAAATTTGCTTTATGAAAATTGGCCAATTTGCTAAATAAGAGTTTTGTAATCGAGGAATTGTGTTTCTGTGAGTGGAGTGCAAGTGAATACAAAATAGTAGGTTACTCCAATTTGCAGATGATATCTTAGTTTTGTTTTTTTAGAGAACTGAAATATTATAAGACACCAACAAGGTGTCTGTCAATAAACTGTAAAGAATCCACTGCCAGACACATTTAATTTGATCTAGTCTATTTAGTAATTAGATAAAGGTTTGAACAATATAGCCATAATTATTAAAAGTACATTTTCAAAATAACATAGCACTTTGTCAGTGCAATGTTGGATAAACGGCCAAACAAGCACCAATCTGACCAGCATCTTGTTTTTGTGTCGGGGCCGCTTTGTTAATGACAAGAGGTTCATGTTTTATCTCATAACAAATTACCACCGTAATTTAGCAGTAACACGGAAACTATGGCCAGCAGCAAAGGCCCATGAAAATCTTTTCTTTAAAGGCAAAAAGCTTTATGTAAAATAATTTTGCATTTGGTTTAGAAGCAATAAAACAAACAAAACCTTTTGAATCTCTCAACCACAATATTATTTTTCCTGGAGGCTTATTATTCTTTAAAGTTGTACTTATGGAATTACTACGTCCAGTTGCCTTCAATTCAGTTGCCCAGATAACTATGACCTGAACAGATGAGAATATTCACAGACAAAAAGTTTGTAATTTAACCAGCAGCAGTAGTGTAATGTGGGAACTGAAGCATTTTAGCTTCACAAAAGTGACATTTCAAATAACATCTTTATTAGATAACCAATATGGGCCTTTGTGATGGCTGCACATATAGTTTATTTGAATATCTGTAACCTTCCTGCTCGCTCTCACATTTGTTTTTCTATAGTTTGCACATTAGTTCATTTGTCTGCAGTTTACTTTTACCTCATGCACATCGCATTCATTTAGCATGTACATAAAATAACAGATAAATAATGACACATTTGTTTCATCCTCATGTAATTTATTTGTAGCCTGTTGTTGGTAGTACTTTGGTACTATTTGTAGTGCACACTTTTTATTCAGTTTCTGTGGAGTCACATGTAATTTTTTCCTACAGTTATGTTTGTCTTAATTTATGCAAACTGATCTTTTCCCCTGTGTTGTTAGTGCTGAGGGTCTCTCTCTGCTGACTGCCAAAACGTAGCACATTCAAGTGGGTCCCAGCACATTCAGGTAACCGTGGTAATGAAACAGCAGATAAACTGGCAAAAGAAGCCATCAGAAAAGAAACTGTATGCAAATTTTCTGCATGTAAAACCTTGCCTATTTCCCAATAAATCTGTCAGAATAAAAAAATATAATCGAGTGTGAGATGGCGGTGGCACTGCACCACATCCTGGGCCCTGCAGCTACTGACCTTCTGTACAGGTCCCTCCCCACATCCATCTACATCCATCAAATTA
>JAPQLA010000007.1:5057471-5072307 GCA_029822935.1 Naso vlamingii | reverse complement strand
TTAAAGAGAATCTTTTTTTGAACCTGTTGTGATTGCAGATGGGGGCACGTCAGCGTCCAGGTCAGCTGGAACTCCTCGCCAGGGAAACGACTCCAGCAAGATCCATCCTCATCGAGAAGGTCAGACACTAAAGATGATGTAAAACTGGATGTCAGCTGAGGCCTTCTTCTGCTCCAGTAATAAAGACAGACTCTAAAGGTGTCACTCACTTTGTTCTCGCAGGTCTGTCTCCCCGAAACAGCCTGGAAGTTTTGACTCCAGAGATCCCTGGAGAGAGAGACAGAGGGAACTGCATCACCTCCCTGCAGCTCCATCCTAAAGGCTGGGCCACGCTCATCCGCTGCTCCAGCAACATGGACGACCAGGAGGTGAGAACATTCAGCTGCACGTACACCGGCTGTCTCAAAGCTGATGTGATGCTAAATTATATTTGTTCTTCCCGTCTCCCCACAGTGGACGTGTGTGTATGAGTTCCAGGAGGGAGCTCCCACCCGTCCGCTCGTCTCCCCGCGCTGCTCCCTCCGCCTCACCCACTACATCGAAGAGGCCAATGTCGGCAGGGGCTACATCAAAGAGTTGTGTTTCAGCCCGGACGGACGGCTCATCTGCTCCCCGTATGGCTACGGCGTCCGTCTGCTGGCCTTCGACGAGAGCTGCGGCGAGCTGGCTGACTGCCTGCCCGTCCAGACCAGCTGCCTCAGGGAGATCCGCTCCATCTACTCGCACAGCGACGTGGTGCTCACCACCAAGTTCTCCCCAACACACTGCCAGCTGGCCTCGGGCTGCCTCAGTGGACGTGTCGCCCTTTACCAGCCCAAGTTTTAGCAACAGAGGACGATACACTGCAGACCTGGGGAGAGAAGTGCTAGTGAGGGTTCCTGCAAAGATTGGGGAAAAAAAAGTTAAAAAGGCCTCAGAATGCTCCAGAAGATTGTTTGTAAAGCCACATATTTATCCTGCCACCTGATATATGCAGATTTTTGTTGCGCAAAGACTAAATCTGTGTAGTAAAATGGCGTTCTTGGTGTCCTTTGGTAAAAATGACATGAGAACCATCAAAACAAATGAATGAAAATCTGAATCTTTCGGAGCCCTAAATAATCTTTCCCAGCATTTGTTTCTTAGTGCTGAAATCAAGCGGATGGGTGCAATTTACTGAGATACTTCAAATAGTCTGACACACAGCATAATTGGACTTAAGTGATTTTTCTGGAGCCTTTGCCGGAAGATCTGTATGGAAAACTCCACCCATCTTGACAACTGAAAGGGACGAAGCAACCCTTAAAGAAGAAGTTTGCTTTTTTGCACATTAAGCCTTATAATAAGGATATTTACAATCATACACAATGTTCTACAGCATTATTATGACACCTGGTGCAGTCCTGAGAGCTGGAGCTTGTTGAAAACAACAGAGGAGCATGTACACTCAGACAATTCGTCTGAAAATACAATAAACGCTCCTTTTAACAGACGTGAAACTCGTCGAATGTTTAGTGATCTCCTCTCATGCACTGACACTCAAACATGAAGCTAAACACAGTTCTGAACCCCGGAAGCGGCTGTTTGTTTGTTTTGTGAAGCAGCTGAAAGAGCTGCTTTTGACTTATCTGTGTTTAGCTTCATGTTTTAGTGTCAGTACATGAGAGGACACCACTAAACATTTGGTGAGTTTCATGTCTTTTAAAAAGAGCGTTTATTGTATTTTTTGACAGATTGTCTGAGTGCACGTGCTGCTCTGTTGTTTCAGCTAACGGTGATGTCAGCCACGAGCTCCAGCTCTCAGGACTGCACCGGTTGCCTTAATAATGCTGTAGAACATCGTAAATGATCATAAATATCCTTATTATAAGGCTTAATGTGCAAAAAAAACAAATTTCTCCTTTAAAGAATAGTGTAAGTACTTGTTGACCCAGGTCTGCAGCTGTGAGGCAGACCGAGTTTGTTTTGGTGGGAACCGTCAGCTGACCTGGATAAAAAAATAAAGAAGAAAAAGACTTCGTCTGTGACCCTTTGACCAGGCTGCCGTCTTGGATTAAAACTTTCAGCCTCTCTCACTCTGGACTTCAAGAAAAAAAGAAGAAAGGCAACAAAAAATGCGTCATTCTGCCGCTCAGAGGGTTAAAAGCCCAAACTTGGAAACTGTTGATGATTCAGTGGAGAGATGCTGCCTGGCATCAGTCAAAAACAAACTCTGCAGTTTGTCTGTGGCTCTTTTTCATACTAAAGATTAACTTTGGTCTCTATAGCAGTAGAAAACTTACTTTAAACATCTCCAGATGTTGCTGTCTTACGACAAAAACACTAAGGATGCAACAAACAAACAGCCCGACAGATATTAATCCATTAAATCTAACAGACAAACAACAAACAGGCGCTCGTGTGCGTCGTCTGTGCTGTCGCCGATCGTCCTGACGCGGCATCGTGTCGATCTCAGCTGCTCCGCTCTGCTCATGCCTTTTCCACAGGTGCTGCTTCTCTGCTCATACAATCTGAACTTTGAAGAACCTCATCGTCCACACCTTTACTGTTTACATCCTGTGACTTTGTGTTTCCCATCTCCGCCCTGTTTCCGCCTTCATGTTCTGTAGTGATTCTGTTTTTTAATGGTTTTTTTGGTGTATAAATGTTGGCATTACTTGTTCACGGTATTTGATTCTGTGGTCACTGTTTGCCATCGGTGAGGCCTCTTTAGGACGAGTTGTATTGGATTCACTTCTCACTTCCCTCTACAGTTGGTGTGTTTTTATGTTAAACCTGTGAACGGACGCTTCTTGCTGACATAATCTCAGTTTTCACGCACTCCACCTCGACTTTTTCCACACCCTCTGTCTGCACAAACCACTATTGCAAGATTTTTGATCATTTTGGAGTGAAATAATACAAATTACGTGCTTCCTCTCTGGAAGTTAAGGCTTGCATTGTTGTTTGCGCTGTAATCTGTCTTGTTTCTTGTTTTTCCACCATGTGTCTCTCAGCCCAGTGGTTCCTGCTGTAGGTGTACATCTCTAAAAACAACCTTTTTAAAAAAAAAGGTCTATTATTTCCTGAAACAGCAGGACACATTCAGAGCAAACAATACTCAAATCGGAGGAAATGGTGAAGTTGTTTGGGACTTCTTTTGTCATGTAGTAACACATATTTTGAGTTCAAGTGACTATTTAAAACAGCAGAATGGCGTATATATAGCTCTACTGCACAGAGCTCTACGGCTAGTCGATAGAGTCAATTCATTGTTGGTTTTGGTCTTTTCATAGACTCAATTTAAAGGAATGCCAGCCTCCTCCTGTAATCAGCTTGTTGACTTTTTTTAGGTGACAATTCTGGCATAAGTTGCCTCGGCGAGGTTTGTTTATCCTTTATTGGATGAAATAGTTGCCAACAAACATTTGACTTGTTTTTCAACCTTGTACCTCACGCAGTTTGTTTTTAGGAGTCTTGATCCACATCAGTGTTTTCATCTGGTTTTTCATTTTTTACGTGGTTGTCATAAAGATGTCAGATGAGGTTGTTTTTTTTTTTCTCTTAAGAGCGAATGGATTGCTTTGACTTTTAGTTTTGTCACTGCTTTTTGTGTTTACAACCACTGTAGTTTAGCTGCTGTAAGAGCCAATCACGTGTGGATGTTTCACCTCAATTTAAACTGGTGGTAGGACATACTGACTGACTGCAGAATACATATTACATAAACAAAATATAGACATTAGTGTTTTGTACTATGCATACCAGCCTTTATGAAGATTCTCCTATTTTATTTATGCGAGGGCGAAACTGTGCGGGGAGCTGTCAGATGCCAAAATATGTTTTGCTTGGACGAGGCGGTGCTTCTCTTTGGGGAATTGTGAGCTGAGAATTGGAGACACATGTCTGCTATTATGGATTTAAATGATAAATGTTCTTTATGTGTAGCTAAAACTGAAACTTTCTGAAAATTGATCACCAGTTTTGGAAATACGCTTTCTTCATTTTCTTGCCAAAAGATAGACGAGCAGATCAATACTTGTCTTATACATGTATGTTGCATATAAAGCTGCAGGTAACGTTAGCAGCAGGTTAGCTTAGCACAAAGACTAAAAAACATGAGAAAAAGCTATTCTTACTCAGCCCAACACTAAAAGAAAACCTACCTGGAACTTGTAATGTTAAAATTCACATATATTTTTTTTTAATTGTTTGTTTGAAGCATATAAAACCTAAAAATTGCTTCACTTTCTGGAATTTTTACTTTTTTTTTCAGGCAAACTAACAACAAAGAAACATTATGCTGACCCCTTCAAAATGAAAATCCACATATGGATTAAACAAATTAGGAATAATTCTAATTAATTTGTGAGTTTTATGGTTCTTGATAGGTAAAACTGGTCATCAAACAAAGCTAAGCTAGCTGTTTCCACTTTGTGCTAAGCTAAGCTAACTGGCTGCTTGTGATAGCTATGTATTAACTGTTAACACATGAAGTAGCATCAATCTTCTAATTTTTCTACCACCAGAAAGTGAAATAAGTATTTTAAGTGAATTGTTTGGGGGGAAAAGTGACTGAAAAATGAATTTGAATTTAATGTGAAAAAATGAAGTAGTGCTAATGCAGATGTGATTTCATGATTCCCAGTTCACGACACGGTCCTGTGTGATGCTTTTAACACTCTGTACCTCAGTTAACTGCTCCAAATGTGCATATTTCACAAATGGAGTCCATTTCACTTCCAGTTCAGTCAATTCAGGAACTTTTTCATCCTTTAAAATAAGTTATTTCTCAAGTTTGACATTAATAAACACTCCAGACTGATTTCACCAGTTACCTGTCGTATTCCTAGTTGTGTTATAATTGACTGAGCTGAAGGTAAAAGGACCTGCCATGCTGTATATTCAATGCTGCTTTTATTTCACTTGTATTCACAAGCTCTCCGGAGCAAAGTGTCTTAACTGCCATTTTCACTTCAGGTATAGCTACTAAAAACAGCGGGTTCATTTTTTTCAGTTTGTTCTTTTTGTTGTCTTTGGTTCCTGTTCTGGGTTTTAACCTGCGTTCTGTTGTGGATTCATTGAATGTTCTCAGTAGTTCTGGTGTTGCCTGTGCACTGTCACCTCAACTGATCACAGCTGGACGGGAGGGTGGACAAGAGGCGGAAAACATGTTGAATTGCTCGCACTGTTGTTTCCTAGTTTGCTATTCACAGCAAGAAATCCCGACAATGATACTAAAATGGTACTTATTATCACTGAAATAAAAAGGTTAGCTTCTTATGCACTGATGACTGTTTGGGTGTTTTGAGTCCAGTTATTCTGTTCTCCAGTAGGGGTTTGAAAAAATATTGATACAGCAATAAATCATCATCCTGACTCTTGAGATATGATTATCATTTTGCTGCCGCCAAATATCGATATTTTAATTAAAGTAACATGGCGCTGTAAACAGATTTTCCTGTCAATTTGACTCACCAACGTCACTACTTCATGATTCCTCGTGGTGGCACTTAGAACATTAATGTGGCTTACATGAACGGAAATTACTTTGCACAAGTTGATAGCAGGATAATGATGGACAGCGGTGAAAAGAATTCAAAGTTTAAGATGCACCAGCCACTTTCTAGACTAAAGTCTCCACCAACTTCAGCTTTTACAACATCAATAGGATGAATGAAATGTTTGTATTCAAGTATGTAATGTATGCATTTTGTATTCTCAGGTTTGACAGATATTGTGATGAATTATTGTATAACTGTCTTGCAATATATCGATTGTTGTCAATTTGCTTTATCATGATATAATTATCACGTGTGCGTACCATATCGTATTGTATTGTATCGTATCATACCATACATCATATCGTGAGTTTCCCTGTGGTTCCCACCCATATTCTCCAGTATTTTGTTTTTATTCGAACACTGAAAGTGCACACATGACGGGAAACTGACCACTAGATGGCAGTAAAACTCATTAGCTATAAAGAAAGGAAATAACCTAAACAAGCGGTTCTCAAACAAGGTGCCCTGATCCCTGAGGTGGTCGTTAGATGATAAACGTGTTTAAAATTAAGAAATATACAATACACATTGAATAAAGTGCTGAAGTAATGAGTCCTAAAATCCAGAAGTCAGTCAGCATTTTAACACTTCAGGTTTCTTCCTCTTCTTCTTCTTCTTGGTTTGATTTCTGGCAGTCTGGATGCCTCAGGGGCGCATTGCTGCCTCTCACAAGGTAGAAATAGATTTTCACTTGTTGGTTCTCTATCTTCATCGGGATAATCAGCAACCAGCAATTCCAGGACTGCTTTAATTATGTTTCTTCTTCCCAAAGTCAATGTTTTTTTTAAATTTCAATTCAATGCCTGAAATAAGGTCTGTGGTTAACAGAAGCTGAAGATATTCAGACATTTTGTTCTGTGACATGAGATATAAACCCCATTTTTGAACTTTTAAGGTTTTTCATGTCTTAAAACAACTAACAAGTGACCAAATGAGACTACAGTGTTTGTTGGAGACGTTAGACATTATCACATGAAAAAGGAGTAAAACATAAAATATCCGTGAAAAAGGATGTAAGACTAGCAGTTGACAAAATCATGATCACCATCTACATCAGGTCACACTAAGAGAAGACCTTTGTAGAAAAGCATCGTGTTAAATCAGAAGTTTAAAATGTTTTTTAGGGATAATCCAAAATCCCATTCAAAAATCCCATAAGCTTTTTACTGAGGGAACCAGTGCAACACTAACTTTTGGGTTGGCCTACAAAAATATGTCATCCCTTCAACACTGATTCTTCTTTGCTCCTATTTCATGGATTACCTCAGCACCACTCATTGTTATTTTGTGAACCCTTGGAGGGGTCTCCACCCCCAGGTTGGGAACCACGACCCAGAACTGATGGTCTCTATCACCTTTTTGCTCAGACGTAGACACCAGAAATAGAAATTAGAAACAGATGTAAGTTGTATTTATTTGGGGTTTTTTTTTTTTGGCCCAGTTGGACTTTGGTCAAACAAAAAACAGACACAGTGTTAGAAAAAACATGTCACAGGTCAGACCAGCTGACGGATGAATTCTTAACGCAGTCGTTTTAAAGATAAGCAACAAACTCTACAGCATCGTCAGTAATAATGTGGAATGAAACAGTTATTGTCCAAAACAGCAAACATGTTGAGTGAATGTCTGTCCATTGTTGTGTAGATGTCCATTATCCTTTGAAAGGTTCCATTTTTGCATAACCTTCTTGATAGTTGTGCCCCAACAACTTTGAAGCATTCTGTGAACTCGTAAATGTGTTGCTGTGATGGTCTAATCTGCGTTAAAGGGTCAGTACACCCAAATATATCTCTGTTGGTTTTTTATATGCGCACATTGATGGGAGTATTAATCTCAGCGACCTCACAGCATACAAATAAATTGCTATCACTGAGATTATGTAGAAAAATACATGTTAGTAAATTGGGTGAACTGACCCTTGAATAACAATCTCTCAGTAATAACTCATGAGAACGTCACTATTCGCAGATGCAGAGGTCAGTTTTCTCCTTTTGGACTGAACTCATTCGGCCCCTCATCCAGGTCATGTCTCAGGCTTCTTCAGCCCCTCGTCCCGTCTGCGCTCAGGCTCTCCGGGCTCCGGAAGACCGGGCTCTCCTCCTCTGCCACAGCTGCTCCTGCTGCTCCCGCTGACTCTCCCTGCGGCGGTTGATGGCCTTGGTGCTGGCGCGAAGCTTGCGGAGCCTCAGAGCACGAAGACGCAGCTGAAGGTCCTGCGGGATCTTACCCCCTTTGGCCCGGATCTCCTTCAGCCTCTCAATGGGCGTTTTGGTGAGGGCGAAGTCACAGATGGTGGGACGTGGCTCCATTCCAACACGGCACCGACGCACCGACGGGAAGTAACCTTCCGCCCAAACCACCACCTTGTACTCGCCTGGGTTCATCAGACGCCAGTAGTCCCCGTCAGTAGCTGAGGAGATAAAAAATAATTTAGCAGGAATTCATCTTGTTGTCTCTTCTCTTCAAATTTTAAAGATATGTTTAAAGGTTTAGTGGTTGCTCTGTCCTCGTCCACTGTTTTGTTGCATAAGGTGCTAAAACCTACAAGAAACTGATGCCAAAATTGCTGATATCTCCATCTAGTTACACGTGTTGCATTAACACACTGGTCTATTGAGAGGAGAACAAACAGATAAACAGGATCAATGGCTGACCTGATCGGATGTCATGGTCGTGGTCCTCCACTCTGATTACAGCGTCTGCTATCCCCTCTTTGGTCATCTTGTCTCTGATCACACCCTTGATGCCTCTGTGAGCCTGAGTGAAGAGGAGACGCTGCACCGTGAGGCCCCAAAATGAGGCAGCAATTAAAAAAAGAACAGTCTGTTTTGATGCAGACTGACCTGCTCCATGTACACCAGCAGAGACTCCTTGTTGTTCTCCCACTCGATGGGAAGCTCGCTGGCATGAGGGAACTTATCACAGGACAACTCCACCGTCACCTCAAAGCAGTTGGTGTGCAGGTAACTGAAGTCATTCATACCTGCAGAGGAGACAGAAAGTCAGAGGAGAAAAAGAATGTTCCAGTTTATTAGTTTTATTCATGCAAAGAAGCACGAAAGGCTTATTTTTCAGGTGAACGTAAAAGATGAATTTTGAATAAAATACATGGGTAATATTCACAGACAGAGTCCAACTGCTGTAAAAGTACAACTCCATGAAAATTCAATTATAATTAAACTTTTGTTGGACAAAATAGCTTTCTGAGCTTAATCACCACAGATGAATATCATGTCTCAGAGAGCTCACTGAGGTGACTCACTGCCGGGGACGGTGTGCCAGGCCCCGCCGTTGATGATGTTGTTGTATTGTTGGAAGTCCTCGTAGTGGCACATGCGGCGGTTGGGGTTGGCCATCACTAGGTTAGTGGAGGCGTAGACGGTGGCCAGCCAGCGGAAGAAAGCATTGTCCGCCGTGGGGGTGTCTTCCTGAGGGGCCCAGTCACGCGTACAGTCATAGGGGTACGTGACCACGAGCTCTCCCCCATGAAGGTTTGCTCCAAGCACAAAGGGGACATCCTGCATCCAGCTGATGACGGCACGCGTCTCTGGTGCAACCTGGCAGGGGAGAACAAACTGAGTTAGCGTTTGTCTGTGTCCTTTCATTCATTGTCACAGTCTCTATTTAAAATAGAGCTATTCTGCTTTTTCAGTCTTTCTGACCTATAAATGTTGTTACCACGTCGGATACTCGTGTTAAACGATGCCAAAGTGTCTCATAATGAGGTTCATGTATTTGGAGGTGAGCCCTGCAGGCTGTTTCAGTCGGCTCTGCACGCTGTGTTTTACACTGTTTTTTTAATGGTGTTTTCCCAGTGACGTTGATGCGTGCTGGACTTCCTTATATGGGCATGTCAGCTCGTGCACACAGTGCTGTGCCTGCCCCCTCCCACCGCTCTGCTCAGACACCGCTGCTCTCTGCTCTCAGCTTCAGGGATTACTGTCAGCACTCAAGCCATCTCAAGATACGTGTTTTTCTGGTGAATGAAAGACACTTAACTTTGTTAAACTTTCCTAAAGAGGTGAGCACCAGACAGAAGTTCAGAGCGTTCCTCTTTCTTGTGGATTTATTCTGTGTGGATTTATTTACTTCCTCAATGAGCACACAAGCTGGATTAACAGCTAAACTGCTGCTAAAGGACCGCACGTTGCTTTGTCCTGTTTAGAGAGAGAAGCGAGCTGTACGCGACATTTTATCAGTGTCCTAGCCGTGTTTATTTTGTGTCAGTAAAGGGATTGTGAGTGCAGCCGAGTGTGGAGTTGCACATGACGGAAAAGGGTAGGAGTAATTAACCAACACAGATCGTTTTGAGAGAATGCAGAAAAGAAGGAAGAGAGAGGGTGCAAGTCACAGTCAGTTGTGTCTTGTTGCTCTATAGAAATCTAAAATCAAAATCAAAGACCCCAAAATGAGTGTAATATGTCTTCTTTAACCTAACTTCATCTGCTTCCATCTACAAGCTACAAATTTAGGAAAAGACCTACCAGTTAATTTGTGATGCATCATCAGCAGAAACTAATAAAGAACAAAGTGAATATTTAGTTTGTATTGGAAGCCGTTTTTATTGGATGTGGTTCTCCGTCTTTTCAGTGGAACTTTCAGCAAACAATGCTTCAGCTTCCAGGAAAACCACAGTCCTCCTGGCCCTGAAATGATTTCCTGATCTGAGGCTTGCATGCCACTACAGAGGAAACATTGCTTTATCACACACACACACACACACACACACACACACACCTCTCCAAACTGTCTCCAAACTGTAAGATCTAGGACATGTCATTATTTTATATCAAAGAATCAGAGTCATGTCTTTTAAGTAAAAGCAAAAATCTGTTTCATTAAAATTTCTTCTCTGAAATGCATATTTACTATTTAATTTAAATTATTACTATTAATTTATTTTTATGATTTTTTTTAATATTAGCTACACCACACTTTTGTCAGATAGAAAATTCAGTTTTAAAGTCTCTTTTATTGGTTTAATATAAAAATGTGTGATTCTTCTTTCTTCACTGGCATGCTTCGTCTGCCATTGTGTCTTTATTAAAAATGCCACCAGATGGCGACAAAGCAATGTTCTAACTACATTCCTTAACTTGTTCAGCAATCCCTGTTGATTACAGTATTGTTCTAATGGTGGAATGAAACTAAGTACATTTACTGAAGTACAGAATTGAACCACAGATTTGAGTACTTATCTTAAGTATTTCCATCTCAAGCAACTATATACTCTTACTCAACTACATTTCAAAGGGAAATATTGTACTTAACTACATTTGTCTGACACCTACTTACTTTTGATTACAATTTTTCACACCATCTTGTCCAGTGAAAACCAGTGTGAGCTGAACTGCTGCTTGTTTGCAGGAGAGTTTAATGTCCTTACCATCGCGTCTTCTCTCGTGTAGTACTCTGGGATGGGAATGTAGTGGTTCGGGACTTTAGATGGATCTACTGCCTTTTCTTGGGCATCCCACATGATGTTGTTGAGGTCTGGAAAGTTGTGATTCAGGTCGATCCCTTCAAAGCTGTATCTTCCTTCAGCCCAGCCGGCCAGCTCTGAGCCCTGCAGCGGGCCGGAGGACCAGAAACAGAATTCTTAACCGCAATGGACGGATTGTAAGTTGAATTGTAGAAGGGACACTGTTGTGGTATATACCTTACAATCTGCCGCCCGCCATGTCCTCCTTAAATGACATGTGGATTAATTCTACACAAAGTAACTTGGACTTTGACCCACCTTCTCATACGCTTGCTCATACCCATCAGGGTTCATGGAGGGCAGGAGGTGGATTCGAGTCTCAGTCACCAGCCGAACGATGCGTTGGTTGCCCTTCTTGTACTCTCTACACAAGTACTGCATGAGGTTGAGGACGAGTTCTCGGCCAACAACCTCATTTCCGTGCATCCCCGCCACATAGCGAAACTCCGGTTCGCCTGCCAAGAGGGCAATTTAGAAAGCCACTTTACTTGCCAAGAAATAAATGTGTAAGAATTTCTCTGGGTCAACATCACCTTATAGTTCCAGATCACATGAAACATGAAGCAGGTCAAAGTTGAAGCCCAGAGGCACATCAGGAACATATTCAGTCTCTGATAAAACTTTCAGCTTCTTTGTATTCTGTTGGGCAACAGTGCGAGGCTGACTCAAAGCACTTTGCCAATAATCATACACAGATTGGCCAGATTTGATGGCAGACATTCCTGAAGCTCAAACTGCAGAGCTCCCAATCTGCACTTGATAAATCTGCACTTCTTGTAACTCATAAATAAGAAAATGTGCAATTCCTGTCCCACTTATCCTTGGATTTGGCACTTTGTTCACGTAACCATCAAACCACTGAAATTTAAATCAGCTGTTGAAACTGTAAATAACCTGAATCTGAAATGTGTTTATACAGTTTGTCTGAGGAGGAGGAAAGAAAAGCTGCACTCCATTACATTTATTTAAACTTTTTGGCAGATGTAGAGTGGCTGCAAAACCCTTCTTTTGAAGACAAGATCACAAGGAAATGTGTCTTGTTTAGTGGAGAGAGTTCTGTCTCAGATTTCAGCTTGTTTTTAGTTTGTTTACACAAAGAGGCTTTCTCTACAGGGCTCCTCAGCCTCCCTGCGTGGTGCTGCTGCAGAGAAAAGCCTGTATAAACATTAGAGGATGTTGACCAGGCCCCCTAAGCAGCTGAACTCAGGGTAACACGAGAAACAGGATGAACTCTGCTCCGGAAACTTCACACTCAACTTACATAGGAAGAGCTGAAATGTTCTTACCTAGTTCATGTTTTCTTGGATTATCCGAAATCACCATGACGTACAGTTTGAGGCCCATGTAGCTCTTCCCGATGGTGTAGACGTGGGTGATGTCCGGACACTCCTCCGTCACAGACTTCATGAGCTTCAAGAAGAAGGAGAAGATGAGTTGGACTTTCTGACTTTCAAGGGTTAAATCTGACCTCTGAGTGATCTGAGTAGATCTGCAAACTTTTACGAGTCTGAGTAAAATCCCTGGAATTGGCTTTAGGGGAACCAAAGTTACTCATCAAGCATGTGTGGCTTTCGGCCGTCTCGCTCTAACCTTTCTCATCTCTTTGTAGTTGTGGTGTCTGAAGTCCAAGGCGTCCTTTGATCCTGATTCTCGCTCTGAGTAGATGTCAGCCATATCTACAAAAAGATCACATAACTTCCTTTTGTTGCCTGACAGACTGACATACATTTTAGCATTTTAGAAGTGCAAAGCGTTTTGTGTATCTTGGCATATTAGTCACTGTAAACATCTTGTTCTGAAAGTAAACCCATTAAATGAATCATTATGACTATCAGTCACAAACTCTGCAGCTTTGTACCGCAGCATTTTTTCCTACCATCAACACGACAGCCGAGTATCTCAGCTCTGAGGCAGATGGTGCCGTTGATGTACCACGTCTGAGGGTTGATGCGGATGAAACGGGCAACAGTGGGAACGGGAAGGAGTGCGAGCACCGGAGTCTCTGGGTTCTGGTTTCCTTCAAAGATCTGTATAATTTAATGTGATATCAGATGTGTTTGAATATTTAAGGGTGCCCTGCAAAGGGGGATTCATGCACTGAAACATTTACAATCTAAAATCATTTTGAGAGTATAGCACCACCCCAGCTGCACACCCTCTACATCTGTAATTTTTAATTTTCTTTTTTAATTAATTTTTTTAACTGCTTTGGTCAAACTAAAATATCTCAACAACTTACAAATTAATAAAATTTTGTGCAGAAATTGGTAGTTCTCAAAGGACAATTTCTACACACTGTTTTGATCCTCTGACTCTCACCTATAGCGCCATCATCAGGACAAAAATTCAATTTGAAACTGAATTCCCAGCTAACATCCATGTTAGCTCCAAAAGTCTAACATCTGTGTTAGTTCCTCCAACAGGCTAAAATTAGCAGGCTCACATCGGAATTAGCTTCTCCAGTAGACTAACATCTGGGTTAGTTTCTTTAACAGTTACAGTTTGAGCTGCCTTTAAATCATCATGTTTCTGTATTCATGCTGTTTCTCATCTTTGTTGTCTTTGCCAAAACACACTCTAGGAGAACATCAGGGGAAATATTTGCCTGGTGTTTTTCATTCCTGTGCAGCTGCTCAAAATAAAAAAAAAAAATCAAAACTATCCTGGATCTACAACAAAAAGTAATCACTTGACCTTTGGACTAACTTTTAATGAAGTCTGACTAAAATCTGTCAAAGATATGTTGAGAAATCAACAGACAAACACGACTGAAACAAAACCTCGAAAGATCAGTAAGGAAGCAAATAATTTTTGTTTTGCCTTCAGCTCTTTGTACAGAGAACAGACTTTCAAAAAAACTACCAATCTATGTACTGTTAAACAGAAAAAAGCCTTTAGCTGGAGGTGCTTACATCAAACCACACAATTCTTTGTATTTTCATTGGATGCTGAATCAATCATCAAGGTGTTTGAGTTTGAATACACATTTTGATTTTGCCATTTAAGAGGTATAATTAGGAAACAGACCTACAGAAAGAGTATTTCTAATCAGTTATTATGTTTTTATGCCAACCACAAATTTAAGTTTCGTCCAACACTTTGTTTGTTTTCACAGTGAGCTCTCTCTTATTGTGTAAGAGTGGTTGACTTTTTTGGTCACGGTACATATTTCACTTCAGCACAAAATCTGTTTTCCATCTGCGTGAGGTCTACCAGTCACGGTCGGTTCATTCCTCATATCAGAGAATACAAAGAATGGTTCTTACTGCTTCCTCTGTCCCATTCATGCAGGTTTCCCAGCTCACAGAGTCGTTACTCAGCTGGACTTTGTAGGTGTGGACCCAGTCCCAACTATAATAAAGACCAAGAGGGACCAGAGATCAGTTTTTGACAGACATTCATCTGTAACTGTTAAACATCTCTATGGGACTAATCCTTAACATGCTTTGCGTAACCAAACATTTTCTTTGTTGTTACCAGCTTCAATTTCATGTTTTATTTTAGAGCAAAAACTCTTCAGACTGCAGTCCTGATACTACCTGACCTCCAGATGGAGTTTCGGCCCTGCAGGATGACTCCGGTGAACAGGGTGAGATGGATGGCGTCCACCTCCAGCCACTGGTGCCGGTCCTTGTACTCAGCACACCAGGCTCCATCGTACAGGTCCCCGTCCTCGATGCCAGACTGAAAACACATGTTCAGTAGGAGTTTTTGTTCCTCTGCTGAATCCATTAAAGCGACCCAGACCCACTCACTCCTGGCTCTGCCTCAGTTTGAAGCATTGCATAACATTTTGGAGCTGACCTGATTTGAAAATAATTGCTTTCAGACT
>JAPQLA010000007.1:5034606-5057371 GCA_029822935.1 Naso vlamingii | reverse complement strand
GGATCATTAGTTGAATAAATATGCAGCAGAAATTATGGACACAAATAAAATATTATAATATGAATGGACTCAATTTGTGTCCTTATTAGCTGTAATTTAAAGCTGAAGAATAACAAATCAATTAGTTAAATTATTCACCACTTCCGCACAGACTAAACTTTCGCAGTGACTGTTGGATGGATTGTGAAATTTAGTGCAAGCATTCGTGGTCTCCTGGGGGTGAATCATTATAGATTTTCCATGATTTCCCAACTTTTCCTCTTGCATCACTTGTAGATAAAAAGTAAGAAATTTTAAAATTACGTAAAAATTCCCAACATCTTTTGGATGGATTGCTATGAAACCTGTTAAAGACAATCACATCACTGCAGGACCAACTGATCCTCTGCCTTTGTTTCAATAGTATTCATAGATATAAATATTGGTTTAATTACCTTAAAGACATTACTCCCTCTGACGAACTGTGACTAATCATGTAAAAGAATAATCTTAATCTTTCTCCAATAAACTCTCCCTGAGTTCCTGTTTCCTGCTCTGTTATCTCCCTGATTCCTCTGGGAAGCAGTTCACTGTACACAATGTTTGAAGTTTGATCCAACCTGGATATTCAGCCTCCCCCTGTGAGGACCCAGACCCATTCTCTGGTAGGAGGACGCCTGCATCTGGCTGTCATCAACCCGCAGGGACTCGAGGCCAAGCGGAGGACAATCTGAAAGGAAAAGAAACCAGGAGATTAAATCTTTGGTTTTGTGTCTGTGCTTGTCTGAAGATGCTGGGACTGACTGCTGAGGGGTTAAAAACTCCCTTTCTGCTTTCTCTGAGTAAGCAAAAACATTGCTGGTGCAATAAAAAGTCCCAGCGGTTATGTGGAATATCTCTAATCATCCCGGGTCAGTTCAGTGGAAGGTTTGAGGCCAGCCTCTCTCCACAGCTAACTGCAGATATGTGAATCCAGGGAGGATTTGGATGTAATTTGAGACAAAGCTGCGGACTGAGATGAAATGAAGTCAAACGTCCAGCAGAGCGGGGAGACAGGAGTTACAGCTGCAGGGTATTTTATGGCTTCGGTAACATGCGATAACAATGCCATTAATCACAAACACTGCTTATACTGACGGGGCTAAACAGCTTTTTCTTCTCTTTTCTCTATGTCAAGGAATGTTTTTCACTGCAAAATCTTTAAAATGAAAGAAAAGGAGCAAAGTAAATTGTGAATATTTTCTGTTTTTTCTTTGCCTTCTTTGTTAATAAACTGAAATCTTGAGATTCTGGACTGTTTGTCAGACAAACAAGCATCTTGCAGACAACAGGAAATTGTATCTTCTGGTTAGGGACTGTTTTCTGGCATTTTATGGACCAAACCTTTAAAGGTCTCAATATTATGCAAAATTCACTTTACTGTAGTTTTCTAACAGTCATATGTGTCCCCCAGCCTGTCTACAACCCCCCCGCCAGAAATGAGAAAAGTTTGTCCTCTCTCTCTCTTGCTTGCTCAACCTTTTAGAAAACATGTGCTCATACGGGCCAGTCGAGGTTTTCCCTACATGATGATAATGATGATGATGATGACGATGATTAATCAAAAACAACAGCAAAAAAGCGTCACCCTGCAGCACCAGAATAACAAAATTCTATGAACTAACATGAACCCTCCACATTTCAACAAACATGATGTTACTTGATTTATGTTTTATGTGTTTACAAAAGCTGAGCTGATTTAAATCAGACACAGTTGGACACTAACTCAGTACAACTCGAGTACTGAAGTAAGCACATTTTTGAGTTACTTTACATGGATATTTGCATTTTATGTTACTTTACACTTCGACTTCACCATATCTAGGCCTACTTAAAATATCAAGACACTAGTTAATTTACAGTTTCAAATTATCAATGCAAAATATTTTTGATATGTTATAACGGAGAACACAGCAGAATAAGAAGATATTAAAATTGGCTTCCACTTTGTCAGCTGCAGCACTGAAGCACTGTGCATATTAATGCACCAACAATATGTCTGGAAAAGATTACACTGCACAATAAGTTCGACTTTAAGTTTATTTATTTATTTTTGCCCTTTCACTTCAATATAATTTCCACTGTAGGACTTTTTACCTGTTAATATCTCTGCACTGTGGCAGCTTAAAAGATGTGATCAGCCTGCTTCAGAGAGCAGGAGCTCAGTGTGTCCCTGAAGGCATCATGTGTTAAATGCATTTCATTGCTTTAATAAATAACATTTATCATGGGGTTTAATCAGCTCAAACACTGCTCTGCTTTTCCTACCAGGTCCTGTTTTCTCCTCTGTCTTGCTGTCATCTGCCTCTTCTTCCTTATGGTTGTTTTCCTCCTCGCTGTCTTTGCTGATGGTTTTAGTGTCCAGCTGTTTGTCTCTCACAGTGGCGGTGGACACTTTTGTCTCAGCTGTCGTTGTAGTCGGATGGTCGGTCGCCACGGTGACAGGCTCCGGTGCCGTTGCAGTAGGTCGGTGAGTTTCTACAGTAACGGACTCCTCTACAGTTGGAGTCGGTCTGTCGGTTTGCACAGTCACAGACTCATCGGTTGTATTGTTAAATAATAAATAACTCTCAGTCGTTGCATCGTCAATCAGCGCTGCGTCTAAAAATCCTCCCAGGAAAACGGCTGCAGCCAACAACGCGCACAATGACTTTTCCATCTTCCTCTTTGTTTGCTGCTGCAGGAGAGTGAGGGAAAAAAAAGTCCTGGACACTTTATGAGGAATGACAGAGCCAGACCTCCATCCACATCCCTCCTCCTCCTCCTCAATCCCACCTCCCCTTCCTCAATCCTCACCCTCCCTAAAAAAGAAAAAAATTCCAGCCCAGGTCCCGGAAAAACTGTGATTGAACAAAGACATAACTGTAGTTTATGTAATGTGCCTTATGTCTGCATCAGTGACCCATATTTCACTCATGTAAAAGTAACGAAGTTCATTATTGCTCTTAAATGTTGAGTTTTTTGCTTGAGTCTTTCCATTTTCTGCCACTTTATATTTCACAGGCAAATGATCTTTTTACTTCATGACATTTATTTAATGGTTTTAGTAACAGAATGTTCAGATAAATAATCTGAAATATCAACACATTGTTCAGGACATTTGGTAGTTTAAGTATATTTTGATCAACTAAGATAAGATTTTGATAATAAGCAATAGCAGACTGGAATGTGTGTGCGTGTGTGTGTTTCTGTTTTTCTCTGTTTGTGGGGTCCGAAACCTGAATTTTCACTCATGGTGTGGGGTCCGACAATCTTTGTGGGGACAAAATTCATCATTCAATTTTAGGGTGAAGACTTAAGTTTAGGTGTAAGGTATGAACTGAAGTAGGTTAAGGTTAGGGTTTGGATTTGGGTTAAGCTGTACAAATAAACGGAAGTCAAAAGGTCTAATATTGTCGGGCAGGTGCATCCTGTCACTGGTGTTGGAGCAAACTGTCATAAAAATGTGCCATTAAATGAATGTTTAATCTGATATCAGCCACTCAGGTGGGAGAGAGTGGGGTTTGTATTGCAGGTAACGTTTTTTGAGTTTCTTGTTTGCGGTTATCAGCTTCTGTTTCTTTTACATTTTCCTGTTAATTTCAGGTTCTGGAGGTTTTACATGTTTGGATTCTGAAACATACTGAAGGACAATATACATGCATTAATTCACAGAATGTATTTATCCTCTGTCGCTGGAGGCTCTGATTAAAACAAATTCTTTTTCTTCTGCACCTTTCAGTTGGCAAACTTCTCTCTCCACCCTCATTTAGACGTGATCTTTTATTTTTCATGATTCATGTTTTCCTCCTCTGCCTCCTTCTGCAGCACTGACTCTTTGGGAAACCTCTTTTTGTTCTCTGTAACTCAGGCAGCACTGTTTTCACCTTGTTTTGTTTCGAGACCTAAAACAATAATAACCCTCCACTGCATTAATTTTTATTTTTTGGGGGAAAAAAATATTTCACCCCACTTTTTGGTAGCTTGGGGGTGCTTGATAATATATCAGTATATAGTCCTTTATCTCTACTGTGTTGAATTGGATACACAAACTAAAATGTATTAAAGCAACAATTAAAAAACACAAATTATTTTAAACGTGACAAACATATGTAGGCAACACATCATTTCCTGTTTGTTATCCAAACAACATGTTTTTAGATTGTCAGAAAACCATCACATCTGTGTTGAATTTAAGTTGTTCTGTCATGAACTTTACTCGCTTTACTCAACATCCGGTAAAACGGATGATATTACAATGAAACATGTCATTAAGAAAAACAAGGAGTTACACTCTGAGCCGTATATGACTTGTTCCCAGATGGTCTGCATGCATGTTTACATAAACAGTAGAAAGATGCTAATTTTGTCCATTTAAATTTCAGTAATTTCAGTAAAGTTAAGGTGCAGTGAGACAGAGTGACACTGACAGAGTGTAAACATCTCATAATGTTGCTGTAATTAATGTCAGATGTCACTGTAGTTCTGTTAAAAGTCTCTGGCAAACAAATTCAGCATGTGTCAGGATATTTGAGAGAAAAAGATTTATTTTTAAAGAGCATCAATCCGTTGGCCAGTACATAATCTCCATCAATTGAAGGAAGTATGATAAGAGTGTATGAAGTATATGAGATAAGGAAGCGTAGACCTAAATTAGAATGTTTATGTAATCATGTCTTAGTGGCATCAGTTGTGTGCTACGTGACAAAAGTAACGTCTTACTTTTTATATGTAGATAAAATGCAGAGAGTTCGACATCTTTTAACCCACAGAATCAGGAAGCTGATTTTCTTTGTATTAGTCATTTCTTCAGAAGTCACAGCAATAAAAGTGGATGTGCACTGTGTAACTTAATGTCATTATTCTAAAGAGCCAGTCATGAAGAACTTTTGCAGAAGCCCAAAGGGTGAGTAAACCCAGTGTATTTGACTAGACAGCAAAAAGTAAAGAAAATTCAGAATTTCAAAAAAAAAAAAATCTAATTTAGTGTAACAGAAATAGGCCGATTGGTTTTTCTTTTTTTAATTCTTTTAATAATTTTATTACTCCTCAGATTTATCTAAACAAATCAAAATAATATAAATACACGACATGTAACTGGGGAAGCTGAGGCTATGTTTTATCATTTGTTTACGTTATTTATTTTTTATTTTTTAGTATACAAAAAAGGGTGAATAAGAAACCCAGTTGTGCCATGTTTCTAAAAAAGTGCCATGTAGAAAAGAATTATTTTTTATCATTAGTTTTAGAAATAGTTTAGAAATACCCTGAACTCTATTATAGTGGTATCCTAAATCCGTTACTTTTATTTTGAAATGGAGAATTCCTGAACCTGATTGGTTTATTTAAATGACGTGATCACAGGAAATAGCCACGCAAGCGAACGGAATCATAACATTGCAGATTAGAAGTCTCCTTACTCTCGCTCATAACGTTTAAGTTAAGCTACTTAATTCAGTTTTTTCTATGATTTTTATTTCTTACCATGTTTGACAAGTAGAAGTTGTGAGAAAAAGTGAAATATTTGACTCGCAGTGCCATAAAAACATGTTGCTGGTCGCTGTGAAAGCTAACAACCAGCAGCAACTAGCTAGCAAATGGCTGTTCGGCTGTGATGTCTGTCACTGTGCAAAGTAAGGGAACTACTTTCACTTTACACACACTAGCTACTGAAAAGCGTTGCCGTTGTGATATCATAACTCCTAATCTAACTTTAGCACTTGTCTGGCGTTAATTAATGGCGAACTTTTAATGCTAAAGCAGAAACTCGCAGTGAAATAAACGGCCTGGTTGCACTTACAGGAGTCTCTGGTGCCTGTCAGAAGCATAACGTTAACTGGGGTCTTTGTGCTCGTTTTTTTCAGATGACAAGAAAACGAGCGAAACAGTGAAACGCTCAGCTAACAGCATGTGACACACGAGCTCCCTGCTCGCCAAAAACTTGGTTTCAAAGATGCCTCGTCTGGAAGAGTTGGCCAACGTTGCTCTCAGGGTGCCGAGCATCCTGGTGCTGGACCTGCTGTACAAATGTGACATTGAAGGTTTGACGGATCACCTGAAGGCCAAAAATGAAGACATGCTCTTCAAATACAAATATGTCATCTGGAACATGTACTATCTTGGTAAGTGGGCTTGTCAGAGAGTCATGAGTTCTGTGTTTGGACACTTTCACTTCTGTTTTCTCTCTGTGTAGTTTTTGTTTTCATGTTCAGCGTCATTCTGATGCGATGACGAATCCTCCTCACAACATCACAACTGACTTGTGTGTCAAAAGTTGCAACGAGATTATTATTTATAATTATTATATGTGTTGTGTCATCTTCTTTCTAAAAGCTGTCAACCTGAGAAACAAAGCTTTAACTTGAGCTTCACTGAACGTTTCCCTTACTGACAACAGTTACAAGAACCATGTTTAGGGAGATACTGTAAATAGACATTCAGTCATACAAGGACACCAAAGCAAAAGAAAGAGAGATAAAACTAAACATAAATATAAAAAGATAATATGTGTCTATAAAAATGTAAATAAATACAAAAAAACAGTAGTCAACAACATACGGTGTAGCTGCAACTAACAATTACTTTTGTGATCAATTAATCTGCAGATTATTTTCACAAGTAATTGATTATTCATTTATTTCTCAACTCTCAACTCTCATCTCAACTTTATTTATAAAGCGCTTTAAAACAACCACAGCTGAAACAAAGTGCTGTACATATTTCATGAAATGTCAGTGTTCTTTTATCCAAACAGCCCAAAACACAAAGACTCCTCATTTATTTTTCTAAATGACACAGTAAAGCAGCAAATCTTCACATCTAAGAGGCTAAACTTGCAATTCTTTTCACTTTTTTATTATTAAAAATGGCGGAAATAATTAATTGATTATCAAAATAACTGGCGATCAGTCGTTGCAGCTCCAGTCTATATACAAGTCAAGTGTTCTGTAGATTGTAAACAATTACAAATTTTGCGAAAGAAGAACAAAAAAGTATTTGTGTTGGCTGAAACTTAAAGAACCTCTTCTAGAACACATGATTGAATCAAAGCTGAACTCAGTGCTGATCTTTATGTAATGTGTGTTTGTGCACGACGGGTTTTGGTATCTTAACACAACATTTGGTCAGTGGACATCATGCAGGTACTGATGAGCACATCAGGCTCTATCAGAGAACTGAGTAAGGTGAAGTACAGTGAAGACCTCTCGAGGTGATCACGTCTGGTCACTCTTAGTGAATGATTATCATAACTGATTTTTTTTTTAAATTTCCCACACAAGTTATCATCTAACTGACATAATTAAATATAATGTAATGAGTCACACAGCTTTGCTATTCACTGAATTTTGCAGACTGTTTCACATTACAGTGCGACTGTTTCCTCGCAACAGGCCCACTACAGGGTGCAAAACATGATGGAGCGTTATCGCTCCATGGAGGAGCGCGGCTGTAACGGCAGGTGCTTTCCCCTGTGCGTTCATTTCTGCCTCCATCACCAGTAAACGTGACTGTTTCTCTGTTTGAGTCGACCACACAAGGTCGCATGAGGATCACCAAGTTTCACTGCTGCTTCTTGCTGCCTTTTCAGTGGCAGCTTATAAAAAGCTTTGAGGAAACAACAGTTTTTATTTACACAAAAAGACTTTCTTTTTTCCCATCATGATTACTCTGTGCATGCAGGAGACAGATTACCACGGGGGAGCAAAGTAAAAATATAAACAGAATTATCACAGTCTCTTTTTTTTCCCAAATGATGTAAACTGTGCAGGTAACTCAGAATGAATCCTGTGAGCAGACTGCTTGATCAGTATAAGCAAATTATGTAGGGATGATTCTCTTTGGAGTTATTTGATTGGTTTGAGTAGTGTACTGTACTGTTAAAAATTTTATTTTGTTACGTACAGTTCTTTATGTCATAAACTAAGGATGACAATACTCAGCTAAAACAGAAAATTACTTGAAAGATGCTGAAATAAATCTTTTTTTGGTAATATCTTTATTGAGTTTTCAATATCTTCCATACAGAGATAGAAGACCATCAGTAAAGTACAATGAATGAGTGAATGATTATTTTATTTTCATGTCTGGTCATTTACATGACCCGTCCAACATGGAATTATCCAGACACCTTAACTGAAAAAACAAACAAAACTTTTCGGCATGTCAGCATACCAACATCTAATAGCACAAATCATCAACGTCCGGACAAAAATGTCGTCTAAATAGACCTCATCAAAATCATTATGACTCAAATGTACAAACACAAACAAAGCCCCCTGAACGCAAAAGACAAATGCAAACAGAACAAAACATCCACAGTCGTTAGTACCTAACATCGCACGATCCCAACCCGTAAATCAATAGAATTCTATTTAAATTGAGATTATCTGTCATATGTTAATTTTCTCCTCCTTTAAGATCCATCCACAGCACCTTTAAAATCCAAATGAGAAACATGAACTTTTTGAAATAGTGTTTTTCTCAAGTCATGACGTAAAGGACAAAATAAAATTAATTTCATTCTCCACCTCGTTCAGCTCACAATATTCACTGATTCTTTCATCTCCAGGCACACCTGTGTTTCAAGGTGCATAGGTAATTTATCAGAACTTGACTGCACACGTAGTGATCTCTGACTTCGAGGCACAGATACAAACAGCATCAAACAACAATCCCAACTACAGATTAATCAATAACAGGAACTGACCCACCTTTCCCTGGCCTTGACCTTAAAAACAGTTAAACACAGTGCAGTTGTGTAATTTCAGTCTTTCTTGCTGCTTGATAAGTAAAGTCAACATTACCAAAGCTATTTCATCCAAATACCAAAATACAGTGAAACTCACCTTGTGTGAACTTTCTGTTGGTGTATCTTTGTCTCTGTTCTGTAAAATGAGATAAATATCTTTTCGCTTTCAGGTCACCTGATAAATGTGGTGGTGTTGGTTCTGCCACTGAGACACATCGTGACGCTGTACCTCCACGTCCTCGCTGCACTTCTCCTCTACATGGGACATCAGATTTCCAAGTAAGAAACCCCACAAGCCCTCGACTGCTGACTACTACTGTGACTTCTACTGTTACTACAGCTTTAAAAAGAATCAATAAATTGATCAAATGAAGAAATAAATGAATGCATGAATAAATAATTCCCTCCGAAAATGAACAATAATTTCATAATTTATATATTTTTTTATTTTATTGTCTTAGAAATTATTTTATTTTAGTAGGAGAATAATTTCCTCCTAGATATTTGTGCATCTACTCATTTATTGCTCACCTTTCTTTTCATTAATTTCTCATATCCATTAATTAATCTGTATACTAAGTACTTATATGATTCACCGTGGTTATAAAAGATCCCATGGCACTTGACACAAAGAGTCGGGGGTTCCCCGGTGTCCTGGCTAAATTCCCAGTCTGCCCCCCTAATCATCCCCTCATGTAATTGGCTTATTCATTCATCTCAAACTCCACCTCAGGCTGGTGTGTGGTGAGAGTTCTGGCGCATAATGGCTGCCGTGCATCACCCAGAGAAGTTCTACATATTGGTGGTGGTCAGTGAGATCCCCCCCTTTACTGTGGAGCACTTTGAGTGTCTAAAAAGCGCTACATATATCCAATCAATTAATATTATTTATTATTATTATGTATGAGTACTTAGTTTTTTATTATACAGTATTATTCAGTAAAAGTTCCTCTAAGGACCAAAACCCAGCTGAGGTTGGCAAAAAATGCGACAGAAGATCAAAACTCAGGCAGTTGGGTTTTTCTATGTGATCTTTTAAGTTATTTTTATTTTAGAAATGAAAAACTTGAACTGTAACAGGATTATATAGCGTGTTTTAATCTGTTCATGTTGCAGGGATTATGTTCGTGAGGAGCTGCAGTATGGATATGAAGGAGCTGTGTACCTCGATTCTCTGGCCTTCAATAGATTTGTATCTGCAATGACGAGTGAGTCTGGAAACTGAACTTGCTTTAAAAACACACTGTATAGATCCATGTTCATGGACTGTGCCTGCTATTTTTCCCCAAAACACATTAAAAGGTCTTCACAATAAACATGCTGCAGTTTAGCTCCTTAATCTACAGTTTTCCATCTTTTCCAAGCGTATGGGTTGGAAAACCATCATCAGCATCGTCATCATCAGTCAACTTATTCCACTGTTTGACAGTGAGGATTACTACGTATCGGCTTATTCCACCCTTGAAAACCGTTCGACTCTTTATTTTTATTGCTGCATCCTTTCAACAGATGGAAATATTCTGAATGTACCTTGCATAATTTTAGTCACATTTCCCCAAACATGTTGGCATCTTTGGAAACTTCAGCTTCTCTAGAATTTCCAAGTTATGATCTGTGGGTTTGAACATTGTTTGACTGAGCTGCCAGTGGGCTCTTTTTTATGCTACTAATGTTCACAAATACAGGCTATCGATAGCATGAAGAACACACACACACAAAAAACTTGGTTTGGCAACTTGTGTCAAGCTTGGCACTCCTCCTCGGGCAGCTTTGTTGTTGCCAGATGTAAAGTGAAGTAGAATAGTTTTTGGCAGATTGTGATCATTTGGGAGACATTTTTTATTTTGTCAAAGCTCTGAAGTAAAAGACTGCCTAAAGCTTAAATCTCATTATTTGAAACTTGCAGAGTTTTATGCAACATTATCTAAAGGTCCGGTGTGCAAAATCCAGAGGGAATGTATTGGCAGAAATGACCTCTAATATTCATAAGTGAGTGCAAATACAGAAGAAGTGTGTGTTCCCCTATGGAGACTGCCAGGTTGAACTCGCACCACCATTTTCTACAGTAGCCCAGAGTGGACAAACCACACACTAACCATGTTTCTATAAACGTATTTGATGAGCATTTTGAAATATTGCATTGAAAATGGTAAATGGAAACAACAAATTTTTTTTTAAAAGTCCTCAATATTGCAAAAAAACCCAAAGTTTTTATGCTCACATGAGGAGGTTTCTGTCTTTGTTGAAAAACACTGAATGTGCAAAATGGGAAATGGAAACAGCTGTGTCGACTAAACTGTGGTGTAGCGGACATTTATCTGCTGTTTCCACTCCCCAAAAGAAGTAGCAGCAGAAGAAGCTGATTCTGCCGTCTTTCTGAATATTTCCAAATGTGCAAAAACATGGCTGATAACAGCAACAGGTACAACAGGTACGCTAGGGCGTCAAGGTGACCAAAGAATCTGTAGATCTCATCTAAAGAACATAACAGCAGGTTTAGATGGAATGCCTCAATGTTTTGTTTCTGGTCTGCAGCCTCTACTTTTTCTACTGTTTTTCACAGTCACATGCCTATATCACCATCCTCTGACCAAGCAACGCTTTGCAGCCCGGTTCATTCGCTCCAAACCAGTTGTTGGAAAAATGCCCCTAATTTACATTTTTTATGGAATTTCAAATTTTTGCTTATAATTGGCTTCACTGCATCTTTCACCTTTTTTTTCTTTCTCCCAGATGTTTTGTTTTTTTGTTTTTTTTGGGGGGGTGGGGTCGATATTCAGTCACTTGCAATCTGCGAAGTCACCACTAGATGTCACTAAATCCTTCAAACTGGACCTTTAAAGAATTATGGTGCTGCTTGAAAAAGGAGGAGGAAGTCTCCTCCATGGTATGTTTGTAATACTAAAATTAAAAAAAAAAAAAAAGATCTAATCTTGCAACTGAAGTAAAAAAAAAAAAAAAAAGGTGTTATTGACTGTAAAATTAGTAATTAGTCATTACCCCAAACACAATCTGCAGTTGTTGTCGGAGTATCTTGTATTCGAGTACTCTAGGCTTGACAGTTGTCTAATGTTTTTTTCTTCTTTGCACAGGTCAGATTATTCTCAGCACACTGTGTGCCTTCCTAATGAAAACCAGAAAGGTGTGGTTGTTTTCTGCTCACATGCTCCCCCTGCTGGCCAGACTCTTCGCTGCTCCTCACGCCACTCTGCTAACTGTCAACACATTCTCCATGGGACTGACCGGAGCGGGAATCGCCGTGTTTCTCCTCTCACATCTCTTCCTGCCGTACCGCCTCGCGAGGGCTGCCTATTCAGAGCTGCTGCAGCTGGAGGTGCTCTTATTCTGAAATCCTAAAACATTTTCACCGTGCATCCCGTCTGTCTAAGTAGGTTTTTAGACGCTCATGGCTGAAATATTTGACAAAAAATAGGGACTTTGTTTTTTCTTTTCTTTAAGATGTGTTGACTGTGTTAGTGTAGCATTGTTCAATCATTTTCCTATTTTTCAAGTTCCCTTTTCTCATTTAGAAATCCTCCTTCGTTCCTCTTACTACATCTTCTGTAGTCCACGCTCAATTTATCAATTAATTTTCTGGGTTTTCAGGTGTTAATACATCAACATTACATTTGTTTTCATAATTTTTATGTTTACCGTTCTTAATTTTGACAAAATTGCTCGACTTAGTACATATGATACTTATTTCTGTTCTTCGTCACATGTGTTATAAGTATGTTGTGTGTTTGTTGTTGCTGACCTGTAATGTTTTCTGCACTTGTCGTCACGTCCCTGCTTTTCTGTCCCTCAGGTGATCGAGCTGTACAGACTTCTGGCTGTGGGAATCTCTCTGTGGAACCAGTTTGCCGTCCCCGTGCTCTTCACAGTCTTCTGGTTCGTCTTGTTCATCTTCCAGCTGTGCTCAGACATCATGTCTGGCGGCGCCTCAGCAGGCCATCAGGGAATCATGTTCTTCCTGCTCACAAGGTGTGATGTGCTAATGTTGCTCATCATACATATTGTCCCTTTGTGTGTTTGCACCGGATGTTAAACTCATCATGTTTTTGTTTACAAAAACATTGCTTCACTTGTTGACCCCTGCAGTGTCTCTGAATGTTGTGCCACACCGTATTCTCTTCTGGGTCTGACCTTCGTGGTGTCCTATCTCGCTCTCGGGCTGCTCAACCTATGCAAGTTCTACCTGGGAGGTTACGCAGCCGTTCAGAATGAGAACGTCATGCACAGGTGAGATGTTGTCTCCAGTTTTACAGCAGTACCAGTTGTTTTTAGGGCTGTCTAATGATTAATTTAAACAAAAACCAAAAAAAAAAAATCACAGTTAATTGCTGAATTTCAATAGATTTATCGCACTTTTAAAATTTTTACCAGTGTAACTTGGCAGGGAATAAAATGCTGACCGGAGTATGTCTCTTCTATATGTCTCGTGTAGTAACAAGGAATACACGGGCAGAGCTAGCTCACTGCTAATTAGCTTAGCTCAAATACTGGTAGTTAATGGGAAGTGCTAGCCTGCCTTCACCTAAAGTCATCAAATAAACTTAACAACAAGTCTGAACGGTCCTGTGTACTTGTTGTGACTTGTATATTTATCATTGTTATGTTAATTTTAGACACAGATTAGCAATGTATGGTATTTTAATTTTTTAAAAGACATTTTGCTTTGTTGACCTACTTACAAGCACATCTGCGGTGGTTTGTGTGTGCGCCTGGTACGTATTTGATTCTAAAATTACATGAAGTGTAATCTGGGTCTAAAAATAACATAAAATGGTAAATAAACAAGTCACAACAAGCACACAGGACCGTTTAGAGTTGTTGGAAAGTTTATCCGATGACTTTAGGTGGAGGCAGGCTAACACTTCCCATTGACTACCAGTGTTTGAGCTAAGCTAATTAGTGGTGGGCGAGCTCTGTCTGTCTTTCTTGTTACTGTCCGCAGTCAAAGAAATGGTATCTACTAATGTGGAGCTCCAGAGGGAGGCAATTAAATAAAAAAACAGAAAACAAAAACAAAGAAAGGAACCATTCAGAATCATATTGTTCATTCTTCTCCATAACTGGCTGACACAGGGTGCGTCGAAGGGTGAAAACAGCAGCACGTGATAAAAAAATAATACATTAATCGTGGCCTTTTAATCCATCGCTATTAATGCGCTGATAGCCCTTTTTTTTTTTTTTTTTTTTTTGCCTCTTAGGGCACAACATTATCATCTCATTAAAGTTGTTAAAATGGTGAATTTGTTGGCTAAATTTCATGAGTTTTTTGTTTTTGTTTTTGTTCTGTGACTTATGAAGGTAGTTCTGTTTGTAGCTGACTGACTCGTGCAGCACACAGAACAAACTGCAATGTTATTTCTGATCTATCATGACATCATCTCCGTTGTTTACTCTCCTTGTTGTCAGAGGTGTGACCGAGGGCGTCACTCTGCTCCTGCTCGCTCTTCAGACGGGCCTGTTGGATATGCAGGCACTGCAGCGCACCTTCCTCCTCAGCATCATCCTCTTCATCGTGGTCACTTCAACCCTGCAATCGATGATAGAAATAACAGATCCAGTCATTCTGGCCCTGGGTGCATCCCGCAACAGGTACCAGCAACAACAGTTAAGAGTTAAAAAGTTACGTTCTTCAGTATGAAACACTTTTAAAAGTTCTTTTCTGCTTTGTTTCTGTTTCTTTTGTTCCTTCAGGAGTGTGTGGAAACACTTCCGTGGCCTCAGCATGTGTCTGCTGCTGTTGGTATTCCCAGTTTTTATGGCTTATAAAATCTCCCAGTTCTTCCACATGGACTTCTGGCTCCTCATACTGGTGTCCAGCTGCATGCTGACTTCCCTTCAGGTAGGATGAGTGACTTCATTCACATCCATGTGATACAACTTCAGTGACATGCTTTAATTTATATGTGTACCCTCTTTCTTCCCTGCACGCATCATTTGGATCAGTGCCGCTGAATTGTGTTTATTTGTGACTAATATAAAAAAAAAGTGTGCAGTAATGATACTATAAATTTCCTTTGGATGAAGCTGTTCCTTAAAGCCTGATGTTGGCGCCCCACAGTGGTCGTTTCAAAAAGGAACCTGTTGCAAACGTAATGAACTCCTCACAGACGCTGCTTTAAAAGATGTCAAGACTGAATAAAAATCCACATATAGCACATGTAAAAAAAATACAAACTAATAAGTCGATTTTTTTTGTAATATTCTGAATAAAAATGTGTACTGTTTTTCCAGGTTACAGGCACAATGCTGATCTATTCCCTTTTCATGGTGGAGCTGTTTCGCAGTGACCCGATCGAGAGCCTGGACGAGGTGATCTACTGGGTGAACGCCGTCAGCAGGGTGCTGGAGTTTGTGGTGGCGCTCTGCGTGGTGGCCTACGGCACCTGGGAGTCGCTGTTCGGGGAGTGGAGCTGGATGGGCGCCTCGGTCATCATCATCCACTCCTACTTCAACGTCTGGCTCCGAGCTCAGTCTGGCTGGAGGAGCTTCCTGCTCAGACAGGAAGCGGCTAAGAAGATCAACTCCCTCCCCAGAGCGACAGCTCAACAGCTGCAGCAGCACAACGACGTGTGCTCCATCTGCTTCCAGGTGAGTCACAGGGTGAGTTTGAGTCCGGCTCATCGGAGAACTTGCAGGGTTTATTTTTAGGAGGTTTAGTTTTAGTTTCTACATGTTCAGTTTTAGTTTTAGTTTCAGTTTGTTTGTGCTGTGGCCAGATATAATGTGTCACATGTGTGTAGCTACGTGTTTATGCCAAATGCTCCTCTAACTTCTTTTAATCCCCAAATTTGTAGTGTGGTGTTTCCCCTCGGATTGAGACCTCGCAGTGAGACACTTGGGGGACACAAGGATTTGTTGATGTGTGGGTCTGTCTGCCAGTGGCTCTTGAGACCCACATACTGTCTACATTTACAAACTGCATTTATTAGAGTAGATATTCCTTCATAATTGAATCTGGTAACATGTAAAACCACCTATAACTGTATAAAAACTGTAAAAAAAAAAAAAAAAAGCTTCAGTTGCTCTCCTTCCCAAACATTGATGTTAGACAGAGGGACTGCTGTTCCTCTCACCTTGTTTCCTTCTAGCTTTATCTGAGTTCTCTTTTCTCTCACAAAAATCAATCAATCAAACAGTCAACCTTACAGTGGGGCAGTAACTCAACGGGGGGGGGGGGGGAGCCCCGCTGTAAATTGAATATTGGGGAAACACTGTCATGTATGTGTAGCATGAAAAAGCTACAACTTTCATTTAATTGTGCAACTTTGTTTTGCCAAATGAATTTGTTTGTTTTTGTTTGATTTTGGTCAGTTTTGTAACCAGACAGTATTGTTTCAGTTTTATGTTTTTCTTAAAGGGTATCGTTCAGAGCTGTCCCAGATACCATTTTAGGGCTTTGAAATATAAATCAAATATCTACCAAACGAATGAATATTGGAATAGTCAAAAATTTGGGTCAATCCCAAGTATTGTTGTTACTAAGTGGCAGTTTTCTGTTTTCTCGCTGTTCATTTTCGTTTTCCTTTCAGTTTAGTTTTACTCCAATACGCCTGCTACAAAGGAAACAAGAGTGAGGACAGTCGAGGCTCCATCTAAATGTTAATTATTGGATGAAAACTCACATCCAAAAAATAGACTCACGCCCAAAATATCATAATGGCAGCATTAGTATAGAGTTGAACATTTTGTGGTGCCTGATATTTGACAGTGTTGTCCAGCTCCACATGCAGGTGGCAGACAGTAAACATGTGACACACCGTTGAGTATCTATAACACTGAACATTTTGTTTACCTTAGGGCGCGTTTTTCCTGGTTTTCCAGTTTAGCTCCTCCTCTTCTTGTGCTGCTCGGGCTTGATTCTTTTGCCCTCAGCCATGTTTTTAAAAAAACTGGTTTATTTGGATTTTTCTTCTGTCCTCGATGTCAAAGAAAGAAAAGAAAAAAAAACAATATTATCTGATGAGTAGTTTGTTGTCAAGGAAGCAGCTACAGAAAATCCTAATAATGTAACAGAGAACGGCTGCAGTGAAGACAGTAACCATGCTGTCTGCTGGTTTTTCAAGCAGTCTTTAAAGAAAATTTTAAATAGTATGAGACTTCATTGATCATAATGGGGAAATTGACATTAAAGGGGCAAAGAAAAGAGCTGAGAGGTAAGAAAATAAAAGGAAATAAGTAAATCATCAAGAGAAAAAATCCAGTAGGCAGACTCTGGCATCCATGTGTTTACTTTATAATAAATACATTTTAATATAATAAAGTATATAATGTTATTGTGGTTTTATATATCTATTTGTATTATAGATATAAAAACTGGTCAACAGTCAAATCCAACATGTCTGTCCTCACAGGAAATGAGCTCTGCTGTGATCACGTACTGCGGCCATTTCTTCCATGGCAACTGCCTCCGCAAGTGGCTGTATGTGCAGGAGACCTGCCCCATGTGCCACCAAAACGTTCGACCCACTGCAGGTCAGAATCAGGCTTCAGGCGATGCTGCGGCACCTGCGACTGACAGAGACACAGAGCCAGATCCGCCTGCACAAGAGGGAGAGCAGAACCAGGACGCCGACACGCCTGAAGAGCCGCAGGGAGAAGCTGTGACTCCTGATCCCTCTGAGCAGCAAGGGGACGCAGGAAGCTTTGAGGACGGAGATAAAGACCAACCAGCTGAACCTCATAGCGAAGCCGCCCAAGGTCTTCGTTTCAGCTCCAGTGGAGACTTTGTTGGGTTTGTCAGCCCAGCATCAAGCTGCTCTTCAGGGGGGATTTCTAACTCCCAAGTGCTGCTGGGAGAAATATCTTCTAACATGCATGAGGTGCAAGGTGAGGAGAGCAACAAGGACTCTTTACTGCCATCGACTCGTGCTGTGAATGAGAACGCAGTTGAGGGTCAGTCTGACTCTAGTGGAGCAGCACATGAAGTTACTTCCTGTCCTGAAGTGCCACAAAACGGCGACGATGACGTGACGCCTCAATCATGGAACAGCCTCGACTCACATGAATCAAACAACACTGACAGCGATCTCGATGCGGCTGGACGGGGCCTTGCTGGTCACCAAACATCTGTCAAATCATGTGACAAAAACTCAGAACTTTCAGACTGTGTCGACGATTCTCATGATGACACATATTCAGACTTGGCCCTGGACGGACTCAGAGAGGCTGAAACTGTCCCGCAGATTCCCCGGCTGCCCCCTCAGACGACGCCCCCTTTTGCACAAACAGACACCAGTGACTGACCGACCTGCATCAGTGCCTTGAAGACGTGTAAAATGGTGATCCTCCATACTGGGAATCAAGCACATTTGCCTTCTCTCTGTGAACCAGTAGAAAAACACTGTTTCTTTTACCGGACAGTGTCCTGAATGTGCTACAGCTGAGCAAATAATGTGCGTCTGGATTGAATACAGAGACTAAATTATGTCGGATTAAAATGACACTCATTGTACATCTGTAAAGAAATTATAACAGAAAATATATATAATTCATAGAAATTATGTGTAATTATAAAGCAATTCTCTTGTGTCAATATATACCCAATTCTAGCAGTTGGCAAGTAAAAGAATTAAACGACATTTGATTTATTTTCATTCTATTTTCTTTTTTTCCCCCTGGTAGTCCTCTTGTTTAGTATTTTTGTGACATTGTGGCAAAAGGAAAAGCATCAGCAGTCACCTTTGTTACTCATGAATCAGCCTTTTGTACTGCAAGGTTCTCCGTCTCCCAGTATTAAACTACTGCTGTGAACATGTACTTTGTTTTACTCAAGTTTCCACATGCATCGTGTGCCAGATTTACGAAGTCTAAACAGGACTTTGCTTCTGTTGCTCAACCTTAAAGAGTTCCGGTGAATTTCTTTGGCTCATATGTCGAATCTGAAATAATAAAATATTCTATGTCAGTATGTGATTTCACAATCATCTACGGTAAAGTATAATTGTAAAACTATTTAAGTAGTGTTTCTCATGAACATGTTGTATTGATGATAGGCCAAACTGTTATTTAGGGTTGTCTTGAGCAAACGGCAGGAACAAAAGGTTTTCTTTGTAGTATTTTTGCTGGTCATTATTCAAGGTTTTCTCCAAAGAAACAAAAAAATATTGCAATTGACAAAAAAACATTTTAATGGGCCTGAAACAAAAGTATATAGCCATATAATTGCCTTTTGACTCCCATTGCTCTCTGTCTTTTTGCACTTTTTACATTATTTCCAAAAAAAAAGACAGAAAGAAAAAAGAAAAGTAAACTCTATCAGCTGAAGTAATTACCTTAAACTAGAAAACGCCAAACTTCCCCCTCAAAATATTACTGGAAAAGATATTTGCTAAACAGTTAAATTGTGAATTCAATGCATGCAAAAATACTGCAGGAGAGTTTGAGTTTAAGCACCAAGAGAAGCTAAATGTCAGTTAAAGCTGAAACACCAATGCAGTCTGAAGTATCAGTTGCAGTTTCAGCATTTAAAAAAGCCGTTAAGGTGTCAGCTGAAGGGTAAAAGCCAAAGATCGGAGTCCTTCTCATGTCAGCTGATACTTTGCTTTGGTTACACATAATGTCATTTTCCCATAAAGTTACATTTGGGCTGCCTCTAATGATTCTTTTCATTTTGGAATGATTTAACATTTTGACAGTAAAACTAATAGTTTCTTAAAATGTGCAACTCACAATTCCCTAGAGCGGACGGAGACTAACACTAATGATGAACAGCTTACAATCATATTCAACAAAGAAGTGCCAAAATATTCCCATTTTATGGGCTTACATTAGCTTATTTGGCATTTTGTTATGAGAAATTGCTCAACTGATGTCATTTTTAATTACAGAGTCATCTTTGTAGCTCTTAGCAAAATTAGTTATGACTCTTCCATTTTAGTGTCCCAGTTGGTTATTATGACATGAAGCAAACTAGCAACAAAAGAACTCAGCTTCTGGAATACTTAAATTGGATGCAGACATCATTAATGTTAATAATGACATCAGTGTTTTTCCTCTTATATTCAAATTAGCGCCCAAATGATTTATTGTTTTGCTGATATTATCAGCAAAATTATTATTGCAGATAAATTGGTATGGGTGTTTATGTTGTCTGATAAGTGCTGACTGAAAAATTGTTTCAAAAGCTGTAAAGAAAAGCTCGGACTTTTAATTTAAAATGATGTAATCCCACTGTTTGTCCAGCAGAGGGCGGTCCATTATTTAATCGGTAATAAGTGTTTACTTTTATATTGAACTGATGTTTGGAATAAAGTATACTAGATACCAGTACTCAATTACGTACCTTTGTCACATGTATTTGATAACCACATTCAAAATATTATAAGCAGAATATCAGTCAATTTGTCGGACATCAGATTTTTTTTTTTTTTTTACACACTAATATCGGCATTGGCACTCAAAAATCCCATACCGGTCAGACCCTAGTTGAAATGTTTGCTGTGACAAAGGCCAATTATCACAAACTAACTTACATTGTGTGGACTGCTGACTTTCTGGAACTATAGGGATTTACCGGTTTGTAGTCCAGCCTTGTTTTGACCTATTAATATAATTTTAACTGGAATATCATTTATATAACAAAGTCAATAAAAGTCATGGTGTCACATGTTTTTAAATGTGTAAATACATGGCTAAATTTTATTCTTTATGAGACAAAAAAAATACCCATTTTTATTAAGTTAGATCCTAATGTTCCTTACTGGGCTGACACCTGTCACACACGTCGTTTTTCTCAACAGGCTTGTAACGTTAACCAGTCTGGCACCACATCCGCTCCGTCACTCAGCCGCCAAACGGACCGCCTCCTCACCGTCAAGCTACATATACATGCAGACAGCAGCTAGCTTGTTGACTAACGGCAGCGACCGAAACCAAAAGAAGAGGAGCTTTTGTCGTCAAACGTTACTTCACGCACTTACTTAGCCTCAACCAGCGATAGAAATAATCCGACATACGACGTTGAAACTACGAGGGAAGTAGGGGTTATCGAAGGACAGTGTAACGTTTGTCGTTCGCCGAAAATAAGCTGGATAAAATCGCCAGCTAGCTTTGTTACAAACTCCGCGCTAACAGCTAGCTAACTACGCTAGCTCGAGAAGAGGCCGTCGAGTTGACCCTGCGTCAGTAATTAACGGACAGAGAATCATCCTGGCATATCACAGTTTTCTCTCACTACTTGGATCTGAACACCTTTAATTTAAAGAGAACATTGAGAGAGGATGGCTCTGAAAAGGATCAACAAGGTAAGACAACGTCGGTAACGTCAGCTAACCACGCTAGCCTCCCACAATGTAATGGTGACGGTTAGCGCTGCTGTTGTTGCCGTAACGTTATCCCACGAAACATGGCGGTAAAATATATTCAAGGAATTGGTAAATGTGTGATTCTTTGTGTATTCAGTGGTTTGCTGTGTAAAGTTTGGAGTAAATTGACGCTGATTTTTTTTCTGTTGGCATCAACGAGCACACACGGACACGGCTCAACGTTTCATTCGTCTAGTTAGCTAACGATAGCTGGCTAACATTAGCAGATTCGGTTTCAGGTTCAGTGTGGACTTCATAGTGGATTGACGTAAAAAAAGAAAGGCCGCATGAATTGCCCCATGTTACCTTTACACAAGGCATATGTTTGAATGCTAAAATATTATAATAACGACATATTGTCTAAATTGGAGCCTCTTATTGATGATGTGTGTTTAATCAGCTGGCTTAGGCAATTTTAAATAACAATGATGACTCCGTTAGTCGGATCCATGCCTTATAATTTCACTGAATTATAACTCATTGAGGTTTATCGCCAGTGCTGCGTTCATGAGACACTTCACTGGTATGTGAGAGTATTCCGTGTCTGTGCACGTCACAGGGTGTGTTTTGGCACTTGGAGCAAGTAGGCAGCAGTTGAGTAACACCTATGATGTGTTCACTGCATTGTTATTATTATTTTTTTTCTCTCAGCTGTTGCCAAATCTTCTTCCAAATAAATCCATGAACTTACTTGTGAAATTGTGTGTTGGAAGGCCGGGGAGGGGCAGGGGCCTTCCCCTTAAAGTGGCTGTAGACCCAAAAATAACAGTAGAGGCAGAAGTATATATACTCAGGGCTCATCTTGCAGTTAACTGTAGAGACGAAAACAAGGTGGCCCCCTGTTTCTGAGCTGATGCAACGTTGTGTGTTGTGAAATAAATGAAACGCACAACCTTTCATGTAGCAGCTCCCCTCATCAATCCCCATGTTTGTGTGTACATGTCACTCTGTCTGGCACATTGATTTCTGATGGTGTCATGTCAGTGTTTGGTCTGTGAAGACTGCTGTGGTCTAAGTGGTTATTTGTTGTACATGTCTTTATATTACAGGAGCTTAACGACCTGGCCCGTGACCCACCAGCACAGTGCTCAGCCGGACCAGTGGGTGATGACCGTAAGTGTTCCAGAACTGGTCAGAAGATTCTCTGGCAGCATCTATTTCCTTTAACTAATGTGCACATTATTATTCTTTTTATTAATGGATTTGTATCTGAAATGTGTGACAACAGTGACAAATTCCTGTTAAGATTTTCCACAGTCCAGAGTAACACAGTGTCTTTTTTTGTTTGTTTGTTTGTTTGACCAACAATCCAAAACTCAAAGACAGCCAGTAAATGGTTTTGTATGTAGGGCTGGGTATTGAACTTCAGTACTTTTATGGTACCGATGGAACTGCCTCAATACTATATAGAGTATCAAAAAATGTCAGGTATTAAAATTTGGTATCGAATGACCAAAGGAGTTACTCTGATCAGCATCAGTGAGCCAATACACACGCAGCATGCTTGTTGTGCCAAGATCTGACTGTACTGTTGATTGGCTGGACACTGGTGTTGGGCAGGAACACCAGTTTACAGTCAGAGACAGGGCTGACAGTAAGCAGGTGTAATGTCATCTTTTGTTAAAACAGATTAGATAAAATTGGTATAGAAAAAAGTATCATTCAGGAATCGGTGTCAAAGTCAAGGTGTTGGTATTGGTAC
>JAPQLA010000007.1:4999182-5019379 GCA_029822935.1 Naso vlamingii | reverse complement strand
TGAAAATGCATGGTCACAACATGTAGATGGAGTGTGTTGGAAATTTTTGGATGTGTTTTAGAGCCTTTAGGACAACCGTAAAGGTGTCTTCCTATCACTTTGATTGAACATGCAAAGCTGCTTGCGCTCGGCAGATATCTAGCAACCTACTGAACACACAGAGAAGGAAAAGGCATCTATGTTCTTGTATTACATTGAGATTTAGGATGAAATGGCTAAATTCCCCCAAAAGCGCAGTTTTCCTTTAATCATTGGGTAGGGATCCACAGTTGAGTTTAGCATCTACTTTTGCTCTGAAAGGAGGCTGGATGGTAAACTGCCTCACAGACTCAAGTCAGGGGAAACAAGTTCAAAGTACCTAAAGAGTAGAGAGCTGCCAGTGTGGTTCCCTATGATGTCCTGAATGACCTTGAATGAATGAAATTATACATGTTATTTCAAATATACTGATGAGAAAACAAAAACTTTTAAACAGCAGCTAAATTACTGCATTTAACTATAGCTGAGTAAATAAAGTAAAGAGCCCAACAGAACAGAAACTCAAAAGAAACTTTACCCACATGTAGAAAATTTAAGGTGGATGACTTCACCGCTTAAAAGATGCATTAAACCTAAGATGTCAGAAACAAACTAGCATTGTAATGTAAACTGTAGGTAACTGCCTATTTTAAATTTCTGTCCTGGCAGTGTGGGGTTACGGGTTCCTGGCAGTCACTGTGATCAACCTGGCGTCTTTGCTTGGTCTCCTGCTGATCCCCTTCACCAAGAAGTCTTATTTCCCCAAAGTGCTGACGTACTTCATTGGCCTGGCCATCGGGACACTGTTCTCCAATGCTGTACTTCAGCTCATACCAGAGGTTTGTAAGAGCTGAAGTGTTAAAAATAAAGCCAATTATCACGTCAGGAAATATATGTTAGAATAAAATCTACATATTATTTCATTAGAGGATGGGATGATTTGGCTTTTTCTGTGGTTGTCTGCGCCACTGTACATTGAACTTAAAAGACTTTCTGGAATTTTTGTTAATTGTGTTTGGAAGATGTTTCACTGCTTCATAAAATGACGGATTGCCTCAAATGCCACTGACACTCTCCTGTTAATCCACAGGCGCTGGGTTTCGATCCTAAATCAGATAACTATGTGGCGAATGCAGTTGGAATATTTGGAGGGTTTTATTTACTATTCTTCATGGAGAAGATACTGAAAATGGCTCTTGGATTAGAGCATGAGGTAAGGAAACAGTGCAGTAAGTGAGTTTATTAGGTGGAAGGTAGTTTTGCTTTAGTGCACGGTGATATATTTTATTCCAGTTGTAAAAGTGCCAATGAACAGCCCTGATTTGGCTGATAATTAGTAACTACTGTGCCCTTCTGGCAATCACGTACACGCAGTCATATTCCACCAGATAAAGGTCAGGGACACAACAGTAACAATTGTGGCATTAGAAATAAGTAGGCCTGTACTTAATATGATAGCATAGAAGCTTGATATTTCTGACTTTGAAGTAACAGAGTTAGGCTAATAAAATCAGACAGAAGAAAAAAAAAATTTAAGACAGAAAAACAATTTGATGAGAGATATAAAAAAAAAGTTTGACATTGTTAAAAACTACTGTGTGAAAATGATTGCATGGTAAACATTAAGCTAGCAACAGTCAGTTAGCTTAGCTTAGCTTAGCTTGAAAAAACCCTTAGAAAACCACAACTAACTTACCTTTTTTTTATAATTTTTGGTTTAAGGCTGACAGAACGGATGAAATGTAATGTGTTCATTTGCCATTTTTTTAAGGGAGCTTGTATTCATACTTTGTAATTGCTTAGAAAACAAAGAAGTATGTTCCCCAATAGTGAAATAGCTATATGTCCCTTAACTTTTCCCATACTTCTACCATTAGTTCAAGATTTCCATTTGTGCAACACTTCAGTTTAAATACATGTTGAATTAATTTCCCATCATACTCTGCTATAAGCAAGTAGTAGCATGCTGTGAGCATATTAGCATGCTGATGCTAGCATTTAGCTCAAAGCACCACTGTGGCTAAGTAGCTGTGGAATCAGGTTCTTTGCCAATTAAATTTTTGTCTTTCATATATTTTATTGCATAATTATAAGCATAACATGAGAAAATTTAAATAAGGATGAAGGCTAGCAGTCTCAGCTTCACAGAGATGCTAGCATAACTGCTATTAACTAAATTTTGTCTAGGGTTAGGATTATTTTCGTCTTCACAAACATGCAGCAAGAACAACAGAAACACTATCAAATCTGCCAATTCATCAAATTTGTCAATCATACCCGCCAGCCACTGTCTCCTCCTCCTCCTCCTCCTCATTCTATACACTCAGTCAAATCACATCATCACCTGAAAATCAACTTACTTAACACTTGCTATCTTAACAATAAAAGACTAATTATATATGACTTTGTAAGGGACACCAACCTGGACTTCCTCTGTCCCACTGTAACCTGGCATTAACCCTTGGACTGTTTCTAATTAAACCAGACCACACCTGCAGGATTCACTTACATTAACGATGCCCGTCCGGATGTACAGGGAGGTGGTGTTGCTGCCGTTTACAGGAGGGACATTAAAACAACCACCATTTACATCCACGCAGTTGATTCATTTGAACACATTGTTTTTAAACTCTCTGGTCACACTCCACTGCTCACTGCTATAATCAAGGCGTCCCCCAAGGCTTGGTGCTTGGTCCCCTCCTGTTCATCATATACTTGCTCTCACTTGGTAATATCATCCATCATCATTGTCTCTGTTTCTACTGTAATGCTTATGACATTCAGCTTTACATCTCCAACAATTCCATCACCACATAAAAACCCACCCCACACTAATCAACTGCCTCACTGAAATAAAAACATTCCCTCACACAAAACAACCATAAATCTGATATTAGACTCACTGGTCCCATATCCTTCACCAAATCCATTTAAAATAGCAGCCTCATACTGTCACCCAGCTCACAAGAACCGGCTTCTTTCACCTTAAAATCATAGCCCATCTCCGTCCATTACTTCCCATCTCTGCTGCTGAAACACTGAAACGTGCTTTTATCACATCCAGATTGGACTACTGCAATAGCGTCCTTTACAGCACATCATCCAAAGTCCCCAGTAAACTTCCAGAGTTCTATATCCACAACTCTGCTGCTCTCCTCCTCACCCGCACTCACTCCTGTGACCATGTCACCCCTGTTCTTCAAAATCCCCACTGGCTTCCTGTCCCTTACCTCATCCAGTTCAAATTCCTGCTCCTCACTTACAAAACTCTCAACCACCAGGCCCTCTATTACCTCGCTGACCTCCTCCACCATCATACTCCTTCCTGTAGCCTCTGTTCTTCTGATGCCAACCTCCTCTCTCCACTCCTCAGAGCCCAGCGCTGAACTTGGAGTGGCAGAGCCTTTTCCATTGCTGCCCCCACCCTATGGAGCTCATTCCCAACACATATTCAAGACTGCACCGACCAATTCACCTTCAAATCAGTGCTCAAAACTCACCTTTTTAAACAAGCTTTAAATGAGTGTTAATGAAGGTTTTTGATCTGTTGTTCTTTATTTGACTTATGTTCCTATTATGTTGTTTGGAATCTTTTTAACTTGTGTAGTGTGTGTTATGCTATGTAGGAAAAGAAATTAATAAATACCACAATTTGGAACCAGACTTAGTTGCCTAGTTTTAAATTTTTGCTAAGAATATTTGCAGCCTGTCTGACTATGTGTCTCTATTGTCTTTAGCACGGCCACAGTCACTTTGGTCCTGCAGAGCTGCCTCAAGGAAGCTCCCTCCACAATGGAGACATAGTGGATAAAAAGGACTCCATTGTTTTGACCAGCATCAGCACCATCACCCTAGACAAGGACAGATCGAATTCAGAGCCTCCACATACAGGCGTGACACCTGCCCAGGTACCAGCACTCACTCACGTCAACTGTAACAGTATTAGTATTAGTAATAAATGTATTAGTACTTAGTATTAATAAAAACATAATCAGCTCTTTTTGGTCACAAGTTATTTTAACCTATTCAGCAATTGACCTTGTAGTTAATTATCCTTTATCTAGTGAGTGGCTCTTAAGATAAACTTGTAAAAACAGTAAAGCACTTCCTGCTATCTTAAATAATTGCATCCTTGATATCAATTTGCTGATTTGCATGGACCATGAGTTAACAAGCATTTTAAACATCTTATCGGTCATAAATTTATAGTATGTGTCATGCAAAGAATGAAATTGTGCAAATGTAAACAGAATTTCAGTTCAAAGTTTTCTGTAAACTCAGATGTTTAGTTTCTGTTTAGCAGTCATTGATTGAGCCATTATCAGTAACACGAGGCATTCAGAGCTGCTGGTAATATTTAACAAGGAAATCTCTGTGTCCTGTGGAGTCGTCTGGCTTTGAAGGGATCAAAAACACTAAACAAACACACAGACTTGTCACCGTCACAAAGGGATTGAGCAGTGAAACTGTGCTGAAGGCCTCAGATCCTTCCCCTTCTGGTAAATGCTGGAATTGTCTGGCCTGAGCACAAAGACTCCTTGTTTGGCCATCGTGGCTAATAAAAGGAGTGTTTTGTCACGGCAAAGTATCTTCAACCAGGGTCCAAATGCTCTGTTCATGTCCTCCTGATCTCAAGTTTCCCGTTAAAAACACTTGCACCATTATATTTGTAATAGAAGAGTTCCACTGCAAATGCTCCACATTCATTTTAGTAAAATATTTCCTTTAGTAAGATGGACTTGCTTTACAAATAAAAAGTTTTTACTAAGCAAAAGGTCCTCAAGGTCTTTATATTAGTCATGGTAGCGACATGGCTCTTTGTATGGCAAAGACTGTCTGTCAGTCCATCACCACTTTTATCCAGTTGTTGGATAGACTGCAAAGGGAAATGTTCAGTTTTGTCCTTTATTTTCTGCATGACTTAAAACATAAGTATTATGTATGTCGGCCATAAAATCCACGTGTCATACCTATATTAGGGCCCGACTAATGTAAGATTTTTGGGGTTGATGCCGATATCAGGGAGCTAGAAAATTCTGAAATCTGATATATTGTCTGAAATTAAATATATTACCTTGCTGAATGTGGTTATTAAATACTTGTGACAGGACTTATGCAGGATGTCTTATACTTAAACAAACGTTATACCAAACATCAGTGCACTGAACAGTAAGCGCTCCACTGATAAATTGTTTAATAACAGACCGCCCTCTGATGGACAAACTATATACTTACACCATTTTAAATCACCGGTCCAAGCATTTTTTTTCCCTTAAAAAACTGTTTTAATATCAGCGGTTATCGGAGGACATTTACGCCGATAAATATCGATATATATCAGCCAATATTATATGTATAACCTCATTTAATGTACTTATGAAATACTTGTGACAAAGACACATAATGGAGGCAGGATTTCTTACATTTTAACAAACTTTATTCCAAACGTCAGTGCACTGAACAGAAAACACTTAAATTATTAGTTAATAAATAAGGGACCGCCCTCTGCTGGACAAACTACATGATTACACGATTTCAAATCTCAAATTCCAGCATTTTTCTTTCCTTTAAAAACTGTTTTGATATCAGTGGTTATCGGAAAACATGTACACCAATATTCATAGATTTGCGATAAGCCAATATTGGCCAATAATATCGACCAACCGATATATCAGTCAAGCTCTAGTTTACACGATTCCTCTTTGGTATACTCAACAATTGCATGAGTTGTTTACCTTTAACCTGTCCTGTCATTCTTTAGGAAGTCCAAGTGTCGGGGGTGATGTGTCATTGGCTGCGTGGGCGACGCATCTCCAGCATCAAGACAGTGGCATGGATGATAACTCTGAGCGATGCGCTGCACAACTTCATTGACGGTCTGGCTATCGGCGCCTCATTCACAGTGTCGGTACTTACGGGTTTCAGCACATCCATTGCCATCGTATGTGAAGAGTTTCCCCATGAGCTGGGTGAGTGTGTGTTTTATTCTGTTCGACCCCATGTGGGGGTCAGGCAGGTTGCAAACTTGTGCAGTGCTGTCAATCGTTAATCAAGTTCCCAAAGAATCAAAATACTTTGGAATGAATTTTGGGGAAACTTGTATATCATTACACAAGACATCAAGATTCCCAGTTTGATGGCGTGGGTCAGCTATTAATAAAAGAGTCTCATATTAGGATTTTTATATCGGTGAAAACATATAACTACAATAAAGTTAATTATAAGTTAACACAGAGTATGTGGCTCTGTGTATTGAATGAAAATAGATGATAATTAAAAGTCTTAAAGACATTTAGGAGGATATCAAACAGGAAAACTGGACTTTATGGTGTTAAAAGCAGGTTAAATCTTTTTCACTTAAACTGAAAAAATTTGGAAGCTGTGATCTTTATCGACCTCTACTGGCAAACAGCAGAATTGCACCAAAATGTTCATCTTCTTTTATGATGTTTCTACTCTTTAAACTGCTGTTGATGGAGACAAGTAAATTCAACTTTGAGGTTATATTTAATGTTTTTTTTATTACTTAAATAAGGTGGAAAACATTCAAAACACCACTGAATATGTGGTAGAAAAAATAATCAGATCCTGAACTTGAGTAAAACTGCTAATACTACACTGTGAAAATGCTCAACTACAGTGTTTTACAGTCTTAATGTATTATATATCATTGTAAGTGATGTTTTAGGATAAACATTACCACTACTTTATTGTGCATTTTGTGTACACTGCTGTAGATGTTGGAGGCTGAGCTCATTTTAACGAGACATTACATTCTAGACATCTACATCCTAGTTATACGAGCAAAATAACATTTCTCTTAAATTTGTGACCAAACTGCCTGTTTAACGTGTATCAATCTTGTGTTTTGTTCCCTATGCAGGTGACTTTGTAATCCTGCTCAATGCTGGTATGAGCATCCCACAAGCCATCTTCTTCAACCTGATGTCAGCCGTTTCATGCTACATCGGTCTCGTGTTCGGCATCCTGCTCGGGAGCAACTTTGCCCCCAATGCAGTCTTTGCCATCGCAGGAGGAATGTTCCTGTACATTGCACTGGGAGATATGGTGAGTTATATTACACTACCTGAGGGTAAAAAGCGGTTCAATTTTACATTTTTGGTTTTACTTGGTGTACTTTTAGCATTATTTGGTCTTTTATTTTATGTTTTCCCCATTAGCAGCTGCTCCCTTAAAAGGGACAAAACCAAAATGCGTTGCTTTAAAACTTTCTGACTTTCTGACTTTCAATCATCTGATTGTGTGCTGCTGAAAAACAATTAAAGAAAATTCAGATTGTGTAGAGCAGAGCAGAAAACATTTTTTGCTTTGTTCTTTCCATACTTCTGCAGAAAAGGCCCCAAAGTTACATGTTAATGTCGAAGCTCTATGTCATTGTGGTGGTAAGATCGTATTCTGTGTTTGGGGCTGTTAGGCTCATTGGTGGAGGTGCATCACCTGCTGGCGTTATAGTGTGATGTCATGCAGTAATAATAAGTGTAGTTCAGACTTAGTTGAGTGATGGGCTCTCAGTGCGCAGGGCAATAACTCCAGTAGAAGTTGGTTGTGCGTGAATGAAAAGAGCGAATACTTATCTGCTGTAACAGCTGTGATATTGTGGGTTATATTTCTCTTTGCTACTTTTGATATCTCCTGTTAGCCACTGTGGGTAAGAGTTCAGAGTTTGGATGGTTGCCGTGTGATTATTATGCTAATTAGCTGACACGCAGCACATTAAAGGTTCTCTGCTCACCTGATGCAGTACGTCGAAAGTTCAATACAAGTCACGCGGAGCTCATTACATGTTCATGCCTATGACCTGCTGCCTTTACTGTCCTGTGTTTACTGTTAAGCCAGAGATATGAAGAGGGAAAAGTTTAGTACAGTTACCTGCACGGTAATTAAGTTTGCCTTAAGTCCAGTATCATTATCAAAAGTATTTCAATATCTACAAAATAACACCATAACTGGTCAGTATACCAGTACTAAAAGCAGTTTCCCCACAGATGAGCTATATAGCACAGCACATAAAACATAGCTCCGTAAATGTATAAAGCAATCCACTGAAGCACAACTAACCTGTCCCTTGGTCCCTTTCTGTCTCTGGCGTTCGTTTGTGTCTTCCTCCCTGCCTGGACAATGTCAGTGTATTGTTTTTATTTACCTAATATGCATTTACTTCATGCAGCACGGGTGCTGGCAGTAATGACTGAGCCCAGGCAGGACCTCAAAAGTAGCCCAATTCCAAGGGAAAACCGCAGAACTGGCATCCCTGATCTTAATGGATAAAAAGGAGTAAATAACATGAATAAAACAGGACAGGAAGTGTTCTGGTAATATAAGCAGTAACTTGGTACTGCCATAATATGTCTCAGAAGCCTGTGTAATAAGAGTTTGATGATGTAATTGTAAAGGGATATATATTGTTGTATGATGTATGGCCATTTAATAGTTTTTCTGTTCGTAATAATCCAAATTTAAGAGACATTTGTATGTTTGCACTAGTTCTTATTAGTAGCCTACTTTACTCTGTTTCATAATATTACAAAAATTACTGTATACAGAGGTAAGATGATGTATACTTACGTTTGGCTTCATTTAATAATATAGTCAGATATTTTTTTCTGTGTAGAAACCACAGTTAGGTAACAATAGCTGGTCTTCAGTTAATGTCAGGTAGCAAATAAATGTAGTGATCAGTTCTACTTTATCTGTAATGCTGTGTGTGCGTGACAGCTCTGTTTTTGTTTCCATTATAGATTACTGCTACTCACGGTTTCATGTGTGCAGTCAGTCAGTTTTACTAATTTTCTCATTTTTAGATTTGGCTTTAATTGGATATCCTAGTCTTATTGATGCTGTGTTTGATGATTTACAGACCCCAAGAGACAAGTAATGATTTCCCGGGTTTCCAAATAAAGAATAAATAACAGCATTAAAGGGACTGTTGAACAATAAGATCAGTATATTTTGTATGTTGAAGAATTTTGCATGAGACAGATATCTGATTGTCATTTTTCGTCTCAGTTTCCAGAGATGGAGAGCATTGCACGGGATCAAAAGAGAACTTCCACTAAGATCATCTTCTTCTTGATCCAGAACGCAGGGCTGCTCACCGGCTTTACCATCATACTGCTGATCACCACGTTTGCAGGGAACATCAAACTTGGCTAGAGGGGAGACGGAGGAAATAAAAAGTAACATAAGAGCTGCTTCAGTTTCTGCTCCCAGGTGACAAGGCTGGGCAGGAAAGTGAATGTAAAGCAAATGTTTTGTACAAACAAAACCAAATGTTTAAAGGGAAATAATAAGTTTATATGTTTTGACGATCAGCTTAGTGGAATTTACTTCATATATATATATATATATAAAGGGAAAATCTTTGCAATCATTTGATGTATAAACTGTAGCCAAATTTGTTTTAAGGAGGCAATAAATTATTTTTTCAGTCTTCATGTAGTGTGAAAGTCTTACATTGATGTGCCACATTGATGCTGCAGTATAAACCGACACTAGCTGTGTTATTGTGACAACAGCTTTTGTTTTGCCTTTCATGGCAGCAGAGTTTGACCTCAGTTTTATGACCTCGATGACCTTCACTGGTTCTTTTTTGTTTTCTTGTGAGATTTCTTTGTTTTCTTATTAAATTTGGTATATATTTTGCTTTCAGTAAAACTTGTGGGACTTTCTCTGATTAAATATAGAAAAAATCACATAATGAGCCTCATTCAAAGTACATGAACCTGGTTTTGCTGTACATTAGAGGTCGCTTTACCTCAATGATGGATTCTTTTGAGTTTTCCTGACAGTGACAGCTTCTGTCAGCGTCTATGTGATTTGCAGAATAATCAACATGAGACACCACATATACTGATGACAAACTAATGAAACTTTTCAACAATGCAAATGGACCAATTATGTCCAGAAGACCATGTGCATTTTTCAGTAATGTACTTGAACCTTTTGACCTGTGTTCCCTCTCTTTATTCAGTGTGTTTACATTCTTTCTGTATGCAAACCTCAAGTTTTAAAATCAATTTTGGAAATATTTTACGTTAAGAGTCGGTGAAGGTAAAAATGTGTAATATAAAATATTAAAACAAGAGACAAAATATTTTGTATATTTAAGATTTTTATGAAATTAAGTTTTTCATTTGTTATCACCTATAAAGGTTAAAGAGGTTACAAATATGCAGTTTTACAGAACATATAGATGAGTGCTTTGTGGATACAATATTTTAGAAAACCATACACTGCCAGAAATGTACTGCAGACCCAGTTTGGGTTCCAGAACCCCGAAACGTAAAACTTATGGGTTGTAAGATGATACATAAGACAGAAAAGCAGAAAATGCATTTCTGCTACACAACATACAATTTATTTGGAATTTCCTTCAGTGTTGGGGTTTCTTGTGAATTAGGCTATTTGATAATGTTTCTTTCAAAGTCTATAAAAAATATTATTTAAAAAAAAGGTATTTTGGTTGTCACAACCTGTTGAAATACAAGTGGTGATAAGGAGTAACAAGTATACATTGGTTTGCTTTAAGGGGTCAACAGCTACGATTAGATATCACTGCTATAAGGAAATAATAGCTTTAAAGTTTCTCATGCTGATTTAAAGATGGTCAAATAAGTGAACACTGTCTTTTTTCTTTAAGCCACCATTGTAACTGTCAGACTAATAACACTTACACAGTGCCAGCTTATGTTTCATCAAAGTGGGAATGTACTATTTCTTATTTACCTTTTATAACAGAAAAAATTATGCAGACCCTTGGTCAGCAAGTGGCAGCCAATCCGCATTAAACAGGAAGTGGTGCAAGCTGCGTTCAAACACTCGTATTTACCTATACCCGCGTGGAAATAATGAGCAGCTAAACTAAAAACACTCTTAACCTACTTCATATGTTGTGTCGAATATATCGGTACTATTTGACAGTGTCTCGTAGACAAGTTTTAACAATCCTATGGCAAGCTGAATGAAGATTAATCAAACGAACATCCCATACTGTATGATGTAACATTCATTTTTCCTATTCTGCCGACGTTCCCAAATACAACATGCTCGAACGTTGCTGGAGGTGGAGAGGACGTAAACGAATAAAATGAGTGCATTTCGACTTTTGGCAATTTAAGTCGCCCGACACAGTCGCAACCTGCAGTCAGACATTATAATAGAACACGTAAGTCATGTTTGTTTAACATGTTTTTCTTCTTCGGGGGAATCTCAGAGGAAATCGAATCAAAGCAGTCAAATCCTTGGCACCGTTGTGGGGCTAGCTGTGATGCTAGCTGCTGTTAGCTAATCAGTGTTAGCTTGAAGTCTTGTTGGCTTTGGATATTTCCCTAAAGGACCTTCCCGTTATTTTAATTCATTCTCGGAATGTTCATTTGGTGAAGTGTTGATTAATTACGTACTCAAGTTGGTTAGTGCTGAGAAAAGTTACCAGCAGTAACGTTACCTGGCTTTCAGCACTAACGTTAGCTGACCCTCAAGTAACGTTTGTGGTCGCTGTCCCAAACTAAAACCTCTCGCTCAGCGTTTCAATCGAGTTCACAGACGTGATTATTTTGTTTTATGAGCTTAACGTTTGGTTCCTCTGTGACCTTTGTAAAGCGTTTGTACTTCCGCAAAATAAAGGTTTGCCTTTAACTTTTATAATTCATTTTGATTGAGTCCATAAATTACAAAAAGTCAGGATCATAGGTAGAAAACTCGTCAACATAGATTTTTTTGAATAAAATACGACACATTCTTTTAAGAGTGAAATCACTGCAGTCAAAAATTTATAAATTATTTAAGGAAAATAAGTATTTGGTGAAGGTATCACTAAACTAATGTTTTCTTCTGACTGTAAATCCCTTATAGACTATTTGTAATGTGTTTCAATGCAATATATTATGCTCTTCTCACTCCACATAGCTAACTGTTTTATAAGTGCCTGATGATGTTGATATTTGCGTATTGCACAATCTAATGATGATGAATTTTCAGATATTAATTTTCATCATAAGTAATCGATGTAAACAAACATTTTTGAAAAGGATTAATCAAATTTGATTATTAAAGATCATTGACTAATACAGACAGAGCCACCTTTTTTGTTATTTAAAAATATACAAAAGCACAGAAGCCATATTATGTGATTGCAATCTGATTTGTCTGATTATTTGTGGTATTTTGTCACTTCACAGTTTGACTTCCTCTTATTCTAAAAGGCAGGGCTGAGCCATGGCCAACATTCAGATCAGGAAGTTTCGGGATGAAGACGCTGAGTCAGTGAGGGAGATGTTCACCATGGGGATGAGCGAGCATGTGCCTTCGTCCTTCATGCACGTGCTGAAACAGCCGCCGGTCCAAATGGTTCTGATGTGCGTGTTCTGCGCTCTTATCACCAGCTCCAAGTCCTTCCTGCTGCCTATCCTGGCTGTTACACTCCTCCTGGCTGCAGCCAGACAGTCTGTCGTCTACATGTTCAACCAATACATCGACATGTCCCTCAGGAAGGACCTCAGCAACATCAGTGAGACCTACCTGCAGCAGAAGGACTCGTGTTTTTGGGTGGCTGAAAGTGACGGTCGAGTGGTCGGCTCTGTCGCTTGCCTCCCTGCTGAGAACGTGCTTGGATGCCTGGAGTTGAAATGCATGTCTGTGCGCCGTAGTCACCGTGGAATGGGCATTGCTAAGGCTCTGTGCCGGACAGTAGCTGACTTTACACGTGACAGGGGTTTTGCAGCAGTTCTCTTGTACACCTCTGTAGTGCAGATAGATGCTCAGAAGCTATATGAGCACATGGGCTTCGAGAAAATAAGAGAGTTTGTTGTTCCTGAACTTGCAGCCAAAATCGTGAACTTTACTTTGTTAGAGTACAGACTTGATTTACAGAGAGAATTAAAAAAGGACTAAGTGGTCTCAAACTGAAACACAAAAAGACTGTTTAACATTTCAGGGTGACAGCATTGTCCATTTGAACAGTTTTTATTCCTGTGTGTACCCAGCATGCATTGCAGCTAAGGCAACCAAACACTCAGGACAGTTTCAGGCTTGCACTATTAAAGTAGAAGTTTAGTTTTTTGCACATATAATAAGGATATTTTACATTCATATAAGATGTTCCACAGCATAATTATGACAACCGGAGCAGTCCAGTCAGAGGAGCATGTGCCCTGAGACAACCCGGCAAAAATACAATAAACGCTCGCTTTAAAAGAGGTGAAACTCGCCAAATGTTTGATGATGTCCTCTCGTTTAGTGACACTAAAACACGAAGCTGAACACAGATACATAACCCCAAAGCGTCTCTTTCAGCTGCGTTACGAAACAAACATACAAACAGCCCTTTCCGGGTTATGTGTCCGTGTTTAGCTTTGTGTTTTAGTGTCATTACATGAGAGGACACCACTAAACATTTAGCGAGTTTCACGTCTTTTAAAACAAGCGTTTATTGTATTTTTAATGGATTGTCTGAGTGCACGTGCTCCTCTGTTGTTTTCAGCTAGCGGTGACGTCAGCAGTGAGCTCCAGCTCTCAGGACTGTGCTGGTTGTCATAATAACGCTGTAGAGCATCTTATATGATCGTAAATATCCTTCTTATCAGGCTTAATGTGCAAAAAAACGAACTTCGTCTTTAAGCAAGTTTGATACCCAGGATGCCATTTTTTGTTATGTGACTTCACTTTCATGACACGATGGTGGCTTTCACCTCGGTAATATAGATCCAGATTTTTCAATCTAGCAGGGAGTGTGTAACCTAAAAGAGGGTCTTCTACTAATGGTGAAGTCATTTTTTTTTTTTTAAGAGAATTGATCGGTGAAGATGGTGATTTGAAATGTTGTGGTATTTTGTTATGTAAGCACAGCTGCTCTGGGGTGATGTACCCCAGAAAAAAGTGAACCACCATCAAAATCCTGAAGATTTAGGATTAAATGTGAAGTTACCTGGCTTGCTAAATGCAAATCCTGCTTTGTAATCAGGCCTCAGGTGACAGCATGGTCACGAGGAACTGTTTACACACTAACAGCAGAAGGTTGTGCATGTCTCCTCTCTTTTCTCTCTCAAGGACCATTGTGACCATTTATTGTTGTTTTGTTGTAATAAACTCTTTTTGAAAATAGTTTTAATAGTGCACATACTGTCTAAGGCTTTGTGTTGATGGAGCTTCTTAAAAGTAATTTATTCAATTTGTAAAGGATTTCATGACTAAATAATGATACTCAGAATAAATTGGTGGATCTGAATTTAATTTAATAAAATTGTTTTTTTGTGGTAGCATTAAGGATGCACCGATCCGATTTCCTGGATTAGTATTGGACCCTGAGGCTTGATCACAACATGACTAGTGTTGTCATGATACCAAAATGTTTGTTTTGATACTTAACGATGCTTTTCCAAAAAAAGGGAAAACCCATAAATGTCATTAATGATCCATATTTTAAAACTGACAATTTTACAACCAAAAAATTGTTCGAAAAATTGTGGTGATACATTTGTCTTCTAGAGGCCCTAATTAGTTTGAGATAACAGAAAATATATAAATGAGACAGATTAGACACAGCCTTTTATAATCCAGGAGTGGGTTATGCCATATTTTAGGACAATATTTAACAAAAAAGAAAATAGTTTTAATGTTCTTCTCGTACAAAGCGTTGATTCTGTAACGTCACCACTGACAGCAATGTGCTCCAACATCAGGGCATTGGCATTAAATCACAAAAAATAGGTACCTTTTTCCCCCCAAATGCAGTACAGGACCTTTTGGAATACTTCAGTACCACAGTACTTATCAGTACTGGTATACTGTACAAGACTAGACATGACCGATCCAAATGAGTTTTTCTTTTTTAATGTTACTGTATAATTGTTTTTGCCATTGGTGCTTTTGTCAAGTCATAGCAGGCCTTAAATTAAGTGCCACTTCAGTCCCTAATGGATTCATGTTACCTAACATAAATAAAAGCCAACTGAAATAAATCCCTGCAGTAGAATTTACGGATTTTAAATTTTGGGGAAAAGAGATCTGTTGTAGTTTAAAATTCATTTCATACCAGCCAGAACCATGACCTGAGTGAGCACATCGTCCTTTGCTGCTCTCAGTCATGACTGCATGTGGGTTTTTAACAGACACGCATGTGTAATCATAACTGACCTTTTCATCTAAAAATAAAATATCAGATTTAATTCCTTTTTTGCTAGTGAGCTGTGTGACCAATTTTATTTTTCCAAATGTTTCAAGGCTGTTTTCCTTATCACCTGAATAATGTAGGTGTAAAGTCCTCTGAAATTGGAATTTAGCCCTACAAAATTACTTTTTCATCTTTTTCTTGGACACAGTTGTGCTACCAGAGGCCTGAAAGAGGATCTGGCACCTGCTCAGTCAAACAGGAAGAACAAGTCTCTTCATTATGAGACCAAGAGGAAAATAGTGGCCACAGGGCGACAAATCTGCCGGGAACTGAATCGGAAATTAATGGTCTGGGGCGATGCTGAGGTTCTGCTTTGAATTTTGTTTTGCATACATGAAGCTGCTGCACTGTGACTTCATGTTCCAGACTGACGCTCACAAGCTGGGATGCTGTCAGGCTGCTTATTTCATTACAGATCTAATGAATATTTCTGATTCATATCAAATTTTTTGATAATGGTAAAGAACTTAAATAAAAAATGTACATGTTCTATACACAAAAACGACACAAAAGTAAAACAACTGCTAAAACCCCCACACACAAACTCATTACCCTTTATTTCCACTGTTTATTTTGCTTTCTTGTTTATTCCTAAATGTTTGTGTTTACCTTCATTAGAATATGTGGTCATTTTACAAGGTAAATATTTGAACTTTTCCTTTCCTTTGAACGTTTTTACATATCAATCATATTTATCCACATTACTAGTTGTCTAGATGAAGCTCAAAAGGTTCTTTACATAAACAGAAGACATTTGACATTTTACTAAAGAATTATCCTTATTGTACTAAATTCTCCTTTGATAAACACATGTCACTTACACGACATTGTCTATTAGTGCTTAAACCTTGTCACAGTAAAGCAGTAATGTACTTTACATGTTTATAGTCAGAGACCGTGCTGAAGGTTTCACCGGGGCTCCTCGGTGTCTGTGAGGCGGGCGGGTCAGGCAGCAGCTCGGACACCACAGCGGATGTGTCCGGTCACAAACCTCCATGCATGGATGTAGCCTGAGAGGGACGAAGCTGAGCGGTTAGCCGAATTTTAGGACACAAACAGGTAAGATTTAGCACACATATGTCATTTGGATGAAGGGAAATGAATTCACAATACTTAAACACACCTGTCTAGAAAGAAATATGTGTGTGTTTTGTTGAAATTCGCTCGGTAATCTGTTTGTTTATTGGAAAAGCTGATCGATGCTAACAGCTACTTTAGCTAGCAGCTGGTCAGGGAGTGTCCCACTGACAGCTGACAGCACCAAATATCACTGCTAAAAATGACGGTTTTTAATTTCAGTCACAGGTTCCAAATGACTAATTTGCACATTAAGACGTCTAAGTATGGCGTTGAGAGCATTACAAATATTTAATTAGCTTTAAATGGTGAGTATAGAGTCGGTGAATCCAGATATCCAGTCCTAATGGAATGAATGAGGCGTTCATGTGGTTCAAATGAATTAATCTCTAAACTGGATTGTTTTTCCTAATTTCAAATCCTATTTTGTTGATATGTCTGGAGGAAATGTCATGTGAGGCTGCAGCCACACCCATGCTGTGATTTATCATGATTACCTATTAGACATCACAAGCAAAAATATCAATATTATCTCCCTGTTTTGGATTGTAAGCTACATTGCGCATTATTTTAAATGATTTACTGTATAACAAAGTGAAGTAAAGAATAAATAGACTGCCTTTTTTTTGTTTGGGTGACCTATTTTCCCTGTATGCATGGTTTACTGTCAAGACCAGGCTGATTATCATTAGCAAGCATGAAGTGGAGAGGAAGCCCCTCAGAGCTGATTTCATTATCTGTTCATCATCTAATTTTTTAAATAACTTAAATGTAAAAAATGGTATGTGAAACAAATCCGCACTCAAATATTTCATTTGCACTTATATAGAACAATTTTTGAGTCATTTTAGACTCTGAAACAAACTAGTGAATGTTTATGACATAAAAAAAATTCTTGGCCCCTTTTTTTTTTTTGCATAATGGTCATGATCTTAATATCTGCGTATCAGATAAAGAATTTTTTTAATTATGTAAATTTGGGCTTTGGAAACTTGGCCGCATTTTTCATTTTCTCTCTGTAGACCAAACAGTCCATCAGTTTGTTATGAAATTTATGTGAATAACTAGTAATCACAGCACTACTGCATGTAGTATTTTAGGCGTAAGATTTCAAACACAGTAATGCTCTAATCTTTGTGACAATAATGTTTAAATGTAATGACTACATAGTATGAAGCTAGTATTGCATTAACAGTAAGACACATTTAAAGTCACACAGACCAGAAAAGGTTAGGATGATCCATTTGATGTATTAATATTTACTAAATTTACTTTCATGACGTTGCTCGGCCTGTGTATCGTTTTTATTAGCAGACTGAATCATTTGGTTCTCTGAACACAGAGCTGTGCCAAATCCCATTTTTTGTGCTTCCAAGCTTTGCTAGTAATCAACAGTAAATATTTCAAGCTTCATTCTTTGGAGTCTATCAGTTTGTCAAACAATCCAAATCATGAAAATCAACAGACAAAATAGAAAATCTACGTGTAATGGCCAATTTTAATTTACAGTGTAAATTAATGTATGGGAAACCCTTTTCTTATGCACTTTTTATCACATAGTAACAGCTGTTGTGCAGTTCGCCTCAGCCTAAATTTAGGTGGAAAATCATCAACAGCAAAAAACCGACCAACCAACCAACCAAACAAACAAACAGAAACAATATCTAAATCCCAAAATTGAAATCGAATACGTACCCAAATATTTGAATGGTCAAATATTTGGGTCCCGCGCTGCTGAATAGAGTGCCTAAGTCACACCCCGTCTGATGGACGCCATGAGACCTTAGTAAAAAATGTGAAGGTAGTCAATGAGGAGAGTTGACTTATTTTTGATCCTGTTTGGCTTGAGCCCCGAATTACACATATGATTTTCGTCAACATAAAAGATAATTTTTCATGTGAAGAAAGTCTGTGTTTGTCATCAAGTGCTCGATGTATTAGCTTGTGAAAATATGTAATTATAAAGACTACAACTGACGTAACTGACATAACATTTTCCCTCCTCTGACTCACAGAAGCAACTAACTTCTCTTTCAAGTAGCTGCAGCTCTCAGCATGAACAGATTTATAATGGTTTTCACCTCTTTTAATACTTTTCCCTTACTACTTTTTGGAGAAATGCTGTGAAATCTGCCGAGCTGACGGCCATGTCTGTATTGATGACGTATTTTGTCCGAGATGAGACATGTAGTTCACTGAGCAGTCTCAGAAAAAACATTGTTTTACTTCACTGTTTGACTACAAAATTCAGTTTTCTTTTCAAGAAAAATGATCTTCTAAATTGCCAGCCATCTTGTGTGTAATTCAGGGCACAAGCCAAACGGGATCAAAAAACAAAACAGGTTTTGTTTTTTGTTTTTTTTCTGAATTAAGGTCCCATGGCCTGGAGGTAGAGAGGCGTGACTTAGGCGCTCTATATAAGTCGTATTAACAACCTAATCTGAGGACGTCACTTAAAGAAGCTAACTTTGAGCATTAAACATTATTTTGTGTATATTAATGAACACATTACTACCCACAAGCTTAAATAAAAGGGAAAACAGCAGATTAAACAGATACATTTCTAATAATTCATGTTTTTTCATGACATACTAAAGAATTTCTTACCTTTGTGACATAACAATGATGCCTTAATGACTCCTGACACAGCAGTTTGCATTTCAGCTCACGATTCATTTATCTACGTAGGCACCGTCTCTTTCATACCAGCCACCTTCAGTCATATTTCTCCTACATTGTTCTTGTTAACACTAGCTTTAAGCACAAAGACCTGCTCATCTTTACCTTGTGTGCTGACGTTGATTCGTCCCTCCTGGTCTTGCCGACTGACTGAGGTGCACGGTGGTCGAAATGTTTCTCTGAAAATCCTCGTGTGTCGCCTCTGTTCCTGCGACCTTCCTGTGCACCAGTGTGAAAAGGCTGGCAGCAGCGTTTGGCTCGACTGTCTCCTTATTATTTTTTCGCTGAGAGATAAGGGCCCCCCCTCTTCTCGTCCTCCCACCAATCCCCCCCACACACACGCACCCCCTTTTGATTCTGCCTTTGTCATTTGCATAAAAGGGTGCAAAGAGACTGCAGAGGTTTATTTTGTGTCCCCAAACATCCCCAGCTGTGTATAATTCTCCCATGTGTGAAATCCTAGGCTTTTATTCGGACTTCATGTGCAATTTTGGGAGTTTTTATCTTAGCTCCAAAGCCTAAAACATATTCAATGCCTTGATGGATAATGCTGAGCCTGCAGACAGTACGTTTTGTCATTTGGTCCACTCTGGATTGTTGAGGCTTTTATGAAAGATGTGTTATTTGCTGAGAGAAATATCTTCCCCCTCCTGAAGGCTGGATTGTTTTGTTCTGATGTTAAAATTCATACTTTTAACAACATCTCTCGTAAGCCTCTAAGCTGAAAGCTTTTACACAGAAACCCTGCAGCGTTTGCTTTCATTGCAAAAAGATGACAACACAGAAAATAGAGAGAACTGAGAGTTCAAAAAGCCCGAGCCACGCAGTTGGCTGATAAAAGCTGATAAAGGAGAGCTAATCCTCGTTCTGTGATGGGCCACAGCATCAGGCGGGGCCCTGATGCAATCTGCTGGATTTTGCTTACAGTGTGCTGCGTTACAGAGCATCACCTGGGCCTTTTGTGTTCGGCCACAATGAAACAGCTTCAGATTGAGTTGGACTGGTTTCAAAATGCTTACTGCCTGTGTTTTTGCATTTCCATCCTCCCAGTGTTCACGCTTCTACTGTAGCAGGGGAGAGAAGTGGATCTGACAGTAACCTGACATAGGCTGGAGTGCAAGGAGAGGAGAGTTTGAGGATACATGTGTTTGCTACACATGGCCTTAAAGGAGTTGTTTTGCTGACTTATTGATCTTTTATAACAGGAGTAATATTGTTAAGGCTGGGTATTTGCAA
>JAPQLA010000007.1:4871420-4906945 GCA_029822935.1 Naso vlamingii | reverse complement strand
TTTTCCTTTTTTTTTGGTGTGTTTTTCTTTTTGCGGTCGTGTTAATCTTGTGCTTTTCTTTCTGTCATTGTGTTTTTTCTTTTTGCAGTCACGATTTTGTTTTTGCAGTTGTGTTTTCTATTTGCGATCGTGTTTTGTAATTTATTGTTGTTTTTTACTTTTTGCAGATGTGTTTTCATTTTGTGACTGTGATTGGCATTATGTTAAGATTTTATTGTCATTATCTGTCCTTTTTTAATGGGCTGCATTAGTTTGGGAGCAGCAGCCACAGCAGCCGCAGCAGCAGCGAGTCGATCACGAGGCAACGAGAGAGCAGACAGGCCAATTAGGGCAATCAAACAGCCACTGCAGCACATGAGCTGCATAGCAGGGATGCTCACAGCAACTGGACATTGTTTCTTTATTGTCCAAGGCACACAGCAGAGTAGAGCCTGACGGAGCCCACAGCTCCAATGGTGGTGTAGTTGTTATCGCAGCCAGGGAACACGAGACCACGGAGAAATAAAGCTTTCTCCTTCTGATCAGAGACAATGGAGTGTATTTCATTAAGCCAGATAATGGTGTGTGCATTTCATTACCATAGATAACTAGGAATATTTAGATGAGGGATGAGGTGCTCATAAAGCGCCAGTTGGTAGCCATGGCAACCCGGATCTTGGCAAACAAAAGAGTCGGGGAGAAATGTTTGCTAGGGAATGGAAAGAAAAGGGGGGATCAGAGAGGAGAGGGAAGGAGGTGGACTGAGAGGAGCTGCAGAGCTTCACACAGTCCCAGGCCGAAGCACACAGGCCCAACGCCTCCATGTTGTTTTTCTTCCTGCATCCACAAAGAGACTCAGGTGACCACCGTGATCCTCCTTTGTTCTCCAAAGTTAAACATGCTTCTCTCCGCAGGAAACCCACAATAATCACATGCTAATGCAGCTCTGGGCCAAATAATAAACTTAATTACCTAAATGTAGAAATCAATGTTCAGTAAGGAAACCTATCCATCCATCTCGCTCTGCTCCTGTGAATATTACAACCCCTGCGTGTCCTCCTCATGCTGCCAGTCTAACCTGACTTTATTTTGTATGAATTTCAAATGAAGAGGCTTTCGGACAATGAGAAGAGCCTCTGAGCCTAAATCAACCCATACTGTGACCTTGACCTTGGGAGATGCTTCTCATTCATCCTATTTCTGAGCTGTCAGTTTGAGGAGAAAAACCAGGACAGGTTATATTACTGCGGATGACACTAACACAATGGAAATCCAATTCTTTGTGGCAGCAGGCGACATTAGGCCTGCTCTTCAGATATGAGTCCATCATTATTAATGCAGAAACATTATTGCAGCTGGAAAATTAAGGGCTGACAACTCAATACAGCTGATTTGGCTTCTGCAAAATGTAGCACTGGTGACGGCTGCTGGCATTTTTATTATAAATTGGCCAATCAAGCTTCCGTACACTGTAATTACAAGTGTGGTGTCATTTAATTCAGCTGATTAAAATAGATTTTATTGTTTTGTCCGGCAATAGCATGTATGTTGGTATACAGGATACTTCGCGAAGACATCGTTACCTGTCACTTAAAGCTGAGGTCGGCAACATCTGGAAATAAACTAAATAAACTGCTCCGTCTCAGCTCAACTCCAGCCGGCTGACGGTGTCGCCTGCAGCTCAGCTTGTCAAGTCGCCAGAGGCCAGTTTTAGAACGTGAGACACGTCACTTGTTTCAACAGCCAATAAGCTTGTAGCAACGCCACCTGTTGCTTAGAAGCACAGTGTAGAGCAGCCAATAGGAACACAGGCTCTCTAAAAATGACCCGTGTTTGGCGAAAAGTGCCACCATGGAGCCGAGGAGAGGAGCAGAAGTCTAGAGTTCTTTCAGACCATCTGCATTACAAAGTGCTGAAAGGTTATTATGGGATGCTAGCCTGATGAAAGAGATGCAGCCCAGTGTGTTCCTCTGACTTCACTCTCTGAATTAGTTTTCTTCTAAATTAACCAGTTGTTTCATTTCTGCCTCTGTTTAAACTCTAAACACGACTACTGGTGCCTTCAAATGGGGTCGTGTTTACTGTGTTTACAGGAAGAGACAATATGAATACCACCCCCTTGTCGTTTTCACGACATCATAAGTTGAGTTTAATTAGAAAGCTCTGAGTTCACGAGTTTTAACATGTTTGCTGGCATTTTCAGAAATGGCTGAGCCCGTCTTGGCCCATACAGGACCAAGAGTAAGTGTGTACAAAAAGTTTATCTGGATATAAACCCACACCTTTGCCATCTCGTCGTTTGTTTCTGCGCGTGGCGTTAATTCACAAAGTAATAATGTAACATTTCCACATAGAAAGCCAGGAGGAGAACAAGAGATCTTTTGCGTCCATATTATCGTTTCCTAGCAACGCTGTTCTCATGCGGTTACCACTTGAACACCAAGCTTTTCCTGTACACAACTTCAAGACTCAACACATTCCATTTGAAGGCAGCATATGAAACTAGAGCCATCTCTGTGAGGCTGTACTACTAATGTTACCACGGCAACATGCCTACAATCACAACGCTAATATGCTGATGCTGAGAGGATGTAATGTTTACAATGAACAACATCATTCTTTAGCCTGTTAGCATGCTAACATGTTGGCTAGCACTCAGCAGAAAGCAAAGCTGCAGCTGAACATCATTTTGCAGATGTTTCATCAAAAAGCAAATGTTGCACATATTATATTAAAATGTTGACCCAATAATAGTGTTACGTGAAAAATTAAGGGACAATAAAGTAATTAACAATCATCCTGATATGGGACCAAAAAAAAAAAAATTGATTGCAAACGATTTGCAAGTTGTGGAGACATTTTATTTAAAACCTCATAGTGGCAAAAGAGAAAAATAAGTCCGTACGATTCTTCCTCGGGTGACCACGAATGTAAAAAAAAATTCAAGGCAACCCATTCAGCAGTTGTTGAGAAATTGTCTGGACACAAAATGGTGAACTGACAGCCATCCACCGAGCTGTGCTGCTTCATCCTGAGGCAGGTAAAAGCATCACCAAAATACATTTTTATTTTCTGCTTTTAAATTACTTTATAATTTTTTTGAATATATCACGATTTTCCATTTTAATCTCATTTCTTGTGTTTAATTTCTGAAAAAACACCACAGCAGATGACACAGAAAACAGAAAATAACAACACACAACCTGCGCGCCATCAGCCATTAGGTGAAAGCAGATATGACTCCATATGGACGACCTCATTCCTGTTCTCCCAGCTCTCCACTTTAACAGGAATGTAGCGCTGCTGTCAGACCTTTGATCTTAAAAAAAAAAAAATCTGCTTTTAAACTTTTGTTTATCCTGGGAAATGTTTCATAGAGCATACGGAGCGTCTTCTCCGTGACACTCGGCCATATTTGAAGAATCTGTTAACTGTCAGACTGCAGCTGCGATATGAGAAACTCCAGAAGTAAATTCATTTTTAGAGCTTTGTTTAGGTTCTAATTAAAATGAAAGTGTTACTATTCTCATTACATGTGACAGTGTATTTGTTTTTTAATCGATGTATAACAAGAAAGTGAGAATAAAGGTTAAATTCATGTATGAGTTTCTAGAAAATCTATGAGATATTAAATATTAGCTCCCCAGCTAACAAGATGGTTGGCAGCTAACAAGTTCTTTACAGAAAACATACCACGAGGAAGAAATACACACTTAAGTAAAAAAAAAACAAGTAAAAAAATACATCCGTGTTGGAAAAAGAACTGTGTGTCATACGAAGCCTTTTATCTGTCCAACATTCCCCCAGCATGAGTAACCCGAGGAGGAATCATTTTCATTCGTTTGTCACTTAAATATGGTGCCACATTTTTCCGGTTTGAGCACCAATGAAAACATCTGACAAGCCACACAGGTGATACACACACACTCTCTCTCACACACACACACACACACACACACGCACACAGAACAGGGTGACTCCAGCTTGCGAAAGTCAGGAATAATAACATAGATTCCCCTGATGATGAGGGTGTATGTGTGTGTGTGTGCCTGTGTGTGTGTGTGTGTGTGTGTGTGTGTGTGTGTAACCAGACTCCAGTCTTGGCCCAGGGTAATAGGATCAGCTTGTTTGGGCCTGACAGACTGAGTCTCTCTCAGGGTGGCCCATCTGGCCAGGGCCCAGGCCACGTCGCCAGCCACCGGCTCCACTGTGCAGGGACCCATCTGTGGTCCTGTGTGGTATCAACCATTACACTGCCAGGCCTGTCCCGATCTGCACATGGGTCCACCAGTCTGTGTGTGTGTGTTCTGCAGATGGGGTAGTGGGTCAGCTAACAGCAGCAAACAACCCTCAGCGATTGTTTTAACCCGCCCGATTGTTCAGAGGGTTGTGATGTACAGCAGCAAGACATTTCAGACAGATTATGTCAGAAAAACTCGGCGCTGCAGGAAGATGCGACTGCTTAAGTCAAGTACAGCCACATTAATAAAATTTAACAATACATGCCCCAAGTGGGAACTTGCAACCGTTGCAGCCAGAAGCGAAGAGATGTTGCGATACAAAATACTGTGTACTTGTTTGAATGTTAAATCCTTTTTAACTGTATATTTGGAATGAAAGAAAGTGAAGAAATAAAAATTAGTCTACAGTGATGCCTCCCAGAAGAGCCTACGACTAATGGTTAAGGAGTTATGTAAGGGGGCGTGGCTAAAGCGTAGGGGCAGGGCAAGCCATGACCAATGAAAGTGTGTGTCTGTGTGTGTGTTTCTTTACAAAGTTTGGCCATGTTATATGATTCTGTTTAGAAGTTATGCGCCTTTTTGTTACAGGCCACTCCCACTGCCACGCCCCCTTTTAGCCAACTGGCATGGACACACACACACACACACACCCTCACACACACACACTCGACCTCAATGCCACATTGCAACTTCCTCGGGTTAAAACTGTGGCCACCAGAGAGTGACCTGTAGAGCTGCTGATCGCAGACAAAAAAACAGGAAAATAAATTTCTTTGTATTCAGATATCAAAATCTAATCATGTTTTTCCGGTAAAACAAAATATGACACACTCACACTGGCTTGAACCAACAAATTTTAACCAGTAAGTTCACAGAGCTAACATCTAGTAGCTAGCTAGCATCAGCATTGTAAGTAAGAGTGTCTTTTGTTTTTTGTTTTTAAAAACCTTTTTCTGTTTTCCTGAAATTTCCTGATGGCTGGTTAGAAGTTACTGACCGAGGAAACTGTATTTTTTTTTTTTACTGCTCCAGACTGAACAAAGCATTTCACTGTGGGCCGCTGCTGAAGCTACACGCAGCAAATGCTGTGCTTTGTTTACCTCTACCTGACGGATGCTGCAGAAGAAGGAAAGTTCCTTTGCTGCCCTGAAAATGTAAGTTCGGATGAATAACTATTGTTAAACTCACAGAATGAAGTTCACTGAACTTGAGATAGTTAATTCAGTTAACTTAATGCCGTTCAGTCACATGACAAAGTAACAGACCGCCTGATCCTGTTTCTTTATAAACTTGAACTGAGTGAACTTTCACTCAGTTTATCACTTCAATAACTTGTCATGTCACGTCAAACTCGTGTTTCTGGGTTCTGAAGTGGCCTGAAAATAAAAAGTAGACATTTTCAGCAGACAAAACTTGAAATAATTAAATTTTTATAAATATATTCTATATACTATGTAAATATTCTTAGAATTAATTAATTAAAAAAAATTAATTACTAATAAAATTGGAAATAATTCCTTTAGTCCAACTGAAATCATACCGAGTAATCCTTTTGTGTAATTATTTATTTCAATGTAATGTTAATAGTTTTTTTGTTTTATCATTAAAAGGAAGTAAAAGTCTTTATGTAAATATCAGGATACTTTTGTCTCAGCTGGCGGGAGGGGCGTGTCAGTGTCTGTGTTTGATTGACAGCAGCTGGCAGGCCGAGAGTCGCTGTTTCACTGCAGGAAACGAGAGACTTTGAACCAGCTATCGCTGCAGCTACATGTCAGGGGCTGACAGTGTGTGTGCAGTGGTGCCAGAGGAAGGAACTCAGCCACATTTAAACACACTGTGAGACATTTGCAGGTATGTTCACATGCTGCTTCAAACTGATGTTAGCAGAGCTCTTTTTCCCTGAGACTGTTTGCGTGGTCGAACGTGAGCTAACGTGAGCTAAGCTGCAGGACGAAATGATCACCTGTGAACTCTCTCCTGTACCTGTTAGACGTCACTGCCTCTGATTCAACAAAACACACATGACTGCAAGCTCGCTCAACTGCACCGCATTAATAAATCATAGCAACAAATAAAGAGTATCTAAGCTTTAACCAGCATACTTCCACCCTGACAGCACCATCAGGACCAAACACAAACAGATAGCACAAATACAGCATTAGATTCCAAGGTAAACACATACAGACTGAGGATGGGATGCCATCCAGGCATGTAACAGACTTACTCCCTCATATGTTGATTTTTTTGCCCGTAAGTGTTCAGTTTCCTTGTAATTCAGTTTCAGGAAACTGAATGCGAGATGAGAGAATGCAGCCATGACAGCAGCTGCACAGCTGAAAGATCACAAGAGACAGCCGAGCATGAGCTAATATGAGACAAGACACATCTGCCTCTGAGATTTAATGGTCCGTGAGACAGAGGTGCAGCTTGCTGCATATTAGCAGCAGAGCACAAACAGGGAAGATTTCAGTGCAAAGCAAACAGACTTTTATTATTAAAACATCAGAACTTTGTTTAATCAAAGGTAGATTCACAGGTAGGAGGAAATCACTGAACAACAGATTTCTACTTGAAGACCTCATGAAACTAAAGTCAGAGGGTGATTTGTCTCCACATATTGACATGTTTCTAACAAAAACAGGCCTCTTGGTAGGAACTTGTGTGACATCGATTGATGTTCACAGTAACCAATAGGGCTGGATTTGCACTGCACACGCCCTTCACCCCGGTTGACATAAGATGCACCGAGAATATTTTTTGAGGGATGCTGTGTGAAGTTAGGCAAAGCAGATCAAGATACACAGGAGTCAGGCACAGGAACAGCATAATCAGGTCAATTTTCAAAATAAAACATCCTGTGCAAATTGTGTTACGTTTCACTACAACCTTGTTGCAATCTGTGGTACCGCATCAGAAGTCTGGAGCAGGTCAGAGGATATTTGACCACCACGACAAGAGGCTCAGGTAAATCAGACTGTACTATACGGCAACTTAATTCACTTAATACTTGTGCTCTATTCAACATATGATTGTTTGTCTGTAGCCTAATTATCAAGAAAAGAACATTTTTAATTAAACCACAGCAACAAATCCAGTTAGGATGGGAGGCTGCAGCATAAAATAGGAACAATAAATACAAAATGGACAAAAATGACACAATTCAACCACGTTGCCTACTCAGCCATGCTGAAAGCAGAAGACAAAATAAACAGAACGACACAACATTAGCCCACTGCTCCGCTTTGAAAAGCTCCTGGAGGGACTTTAAGTCGCGTGGAGGACAGAAAAAACCGTGGCGCAGATGCCTGTCTTGAGACAGGCCGGTGTATTCTTGCTGTAAATATTTCAGTGATTCTGTAATGTCTCTTCAAATAATACCCATGAGCCATAAGTCTCAGCTGCACTGTATGTTTAGTGCTAACAACGCATGTCAGCATGCTAACATGTTTAGCTACGGTATTAAACATGGTAAATATTACCAGATTAATGCTACATTCCAAATAACTTGGAAGTTCAATGTCAGAGGTGAAAATGACGTCACTCCTGAGTTGACCACATTTCAGTCAAACAGTCAAACTGAAAGCTGATACCAACACATCACATGGTATTTTACACATACAAACACCATAGCACCATCTTTACATACAGAAGTTGGACAATAGTGTGCGTGTGTGTGTGTGTGTGTGTGTGTGTGTATGACTGATTTAATAAGAAACAAAATGGAAGTGCAACTTAGCACTGTTTCCTTACAGCTTTGACTACTGCTAATACACAGAGCAGCCATCTTGGATTTTGGAATCGGGAATTGTGTGCTTCTTCCAACTTTCTAAATCAGAAATCTGACTTTGGGGGGTGTTTCACATGAAATTTTTTGACTGAGATCTCTGAAATTTTGACTCTCCAGTTCAAATGTAATGTATCTTAACCTTAACATCAGCATAGCACTGTGTCTGTAAGCATGATAGCAAGTTGACATTAGCATTTAGCTGAAAACAATGATATGCCTCAGTCCAGCTCACTTGTTTCTCTGTATGAATGAAAATAATTCCAGATAATTACACTTATCAGTAAGCTAGTTAGCTAACTACTTGAAAAATTGAAGTTGTTTTTCAATTTCTTTTGCAGTTACTTCCTTTTCCTGATATTTGCTGGTTAGCAATGGTTGTTTGGCTCTGCATATTGAGCTTTCAGTCAGTCATTAAGAATATTTTTGTGTATCTGAAGAATGTTTCTGTCATTCTTCAGTCTCAGCCTTACAGCACCAGGACAATTGACCTCACCAGGGGAGAGTGTATGATCATTTGGATTGTTACTCTCAAACCTTTTACCATTCATGCACTCGTTTACTACTTCATAGTGCTATGATACAACTCATTAAGCACTGCACTACTGCATATATTTTGTGCATGGGTGGCCACGGAGGCAGTTAGCCCTGGTAGTGCTCATGCTAGCATTATGCAGGAACCATAAAGTAGATGCACATATCAGCATTGACTTAATAAAGGTTTTTTCCACTGGGTGAAATACACTACAAGTAGACTTCAAACGCCTCACAGTCCGCTCGCCTGGCTGCACAGTTTAAAAGCTCGACATGGTGTGTGGGACAATGGCGGCTCTCGAAAGCATTGCAGTAATCAGGGCCAATGGAATTTTCCCTGCATCATTAAAAAGGGATTGGTCTGTCCACTGCGTTCATGGGAAGTGCCGTTAGTTAACCCAACAAAGGTGCTCTGGCTGCAGACCCCCAGAGATGAAGGGCATCACAGGGGCTCAGTGAATCCACCTCTAATCCTCTCGGCCCCATTGTACCGATACACTCTAAACCCTTTGACCACTTCCCGCTCTAATCTCCGCAGATTTTGGTGAGTTAAACAAGTTTTTGATCCGTGGGCCTACAAACTCCCTCCTCCTGCTCCTCCGCTCTCTGCTGCAACCAGTTACAGCAACTGGCCACTTCAGACAGTTTTTAGCCCCCTTATTTTACTGTGATAAACATAATTTATAAAGAAAATTTGAAAGTACTTTGCAGTGAGCATGACAAACCTGCTGTTCTCTTTTTTACATCTATGGTTGGAAGCAGAAGGAGATTTTTCTTCACATCATTTTAATATTTGTGTATATGGACGAACTGGTTTTGTGAAAAAACGTGTCGTGTTTTTTTCACCCTCTTCCAAAATAAATGCTCGTGCTACACAAGATCTCACAAGCCATACTACTTTTGTCCACAGGTGGCGCTACAATCAACTCAAAATGAAGTTCCTTGGAGAGAATTGAGTCAAAACAACCTTTTTGTTTGGTGATTTTCTACAATTTATCCAGTTTTTCTTTAATCAGTCACAAATTTAAAATGTTTGCTGATTAAATGCTCAGTCATTCAATGGAATGACAATTGCATATTATTTTATTTATCTAATCATTTTTTATGTTTTTAAAGTCATTATTTAAAATTTTCAAAATGTGAGTATTTGCTGCTCCTCTCTAACACATATGATGGTAAACTGGATATTTTGGGGTTTGGACTGTTGGTCACACAAAACTTAGGACTTCAGAAATTGCAGGTTTTTTCTATCTTATTACATTTTATATTCCATACGATTGATTAAAAAAAATTGGTAACTCAGGTGATATTTTGCTAATTTAATTAAGAAAAACTGTTACAGAAGGTGACTGGGAGTGCTTGTGTTTAGGGGTTATCAATATGCAATATCTGTTTTCCAGAATGTTTGTTTAAACATTCAAAACTCATCTGGTGACTTCAACACTTAATAAAACAGCTGGGTGTCTGTTTTAAATAAGAAACAAAATACATAAAAATGCTCCATGTCTTTGGATACTTGCTCTGTTCGACCAAACCAAAGACATTCAATTTGTAATGTAACAAAACAGGGAAAAGCAGCAAAACCTTACATTGGAGAAATCGGAATGTTAGGTAATATTTGTCTGTTTAGCTCGAGAAATTATTTTAAAAAGACATTAACAATAAAAATAGTTTTAAATAGAACTGATGGTGTATGTTCAGGTTTCCTGCGGTCTCTAGCTCTATGGTTACTGACTCACATTCCTTCCTGCGCCACCACTTCCACCCTGTCATGAGGATATTATGTATATGTGTGAATACATGAATATGTAGCTGCTGGGTGGGGTGGCTGGGTGGGTGGAGGTTTTGGTGGTCGTGACAAAGCACTTGACAGGCCAAAGGACACCCCCTAATTTCAGGTTGACCTTGGTTTGTTTAGCATTCCCCACTGCTGCTGGTGACACTGACACGTGTCTGGGGCTGGGTCGACTCTGGGAGCTGGGGGTGGCAGAAGGTGTGTGTGTGTGTGTGTGTGTGTGCATATGGACGGACCGTTAGGGATGCAGTCTTATGTTCCCAGGAGAGGAGGCAGAGGTCAGGGATCAAAGCCCCAACCGACTCCCCTCCCAGTTCTGTGTCTGGGGACGCACAGAGATCCGCAGTGAAGCGCTCCTCCGGCCGGCAGCATTATGCAGTTTGTGCAATTAATGCAGCGACGGGGACGACAGCACTGTGCTGGAGCGGAGCGCTGTTTGTTTCTGCAACTGTGTATGTTTGCATGGAACGCAGAGCTGTGTGTTTCCTGTGCCAGGCTGTTGTAGCCTGCACAATGTAGCAGTGCAGCTGGCATGTGCTACACACACACACACACACACACACAAACAGAGCAGAGTCTAGAGAGGTCTTTTAATTAAGGGATTTGTTAATTTTCTATTCAACTTGACAGTGATGAATGGGGGAGCTGTGCCTGCCCGTCTCAGCCTCGGCTGCTCGGCAGACAGAGCCGCCTCGGAGGCCTCTGGGTGCAATCATCACACTCTGAAACTGTAGTCACACATGAAGATTTTTAACCCTTTAGAGGCCAGACTGCAGCTGCATTGACTGGAGCTGGGAAAAAAAAACTCGCCTCGACATGATTCACACCCTGCAGCAGCCTGTGTGGAGGCCAGATAGGACTGAGAAATAAACAGACTGAAACAATGGCCACACACTGTGGGAACAAAGCAAGAATTGTTGCTGCTGCTGGCTGAAAGGAAAATAACTCTTAGACGTTCACTGTTATCTGGCCAGTTACCGGTTTAGGCTTATCTTTTTTTAGAGGCTTTAAATGCCTAAAATGTACATGAAGTCTTTTATTTGCTTCTTGTATTCAATTTACTTTGTGGGAGAGAGACCGTGAAAGTCAAATTACACAACTCTCAACTGGACTTAAGATTTCATTAACAGAGCGTATTTATTAGTTTGTATGTATTATAAAAACCTTACATTCAGAGTTTTGTTGCAAGTTCTAATGAGATAAAGGAAAACTAAACACACATTCACATTTTTACATTATGGTCCCAGTTAGTTTCAGAATTTAGTTTACAGGAAAAAGCTGCCGTTGTTCTTTATTTTTCTCATTTTCAACAAACTACGAGAAAAAAATTAAACCAACATTGTGTCGGTCCGTCTGTGACTTCCTGACTTCCCTTCCTGTCCTCGAGTCCAGTGGTTTCAACTGATTTGAGTTAACACTGAGTTAATGAGAATAAATAGTGCATGTTTAGGGACTATTTTCAGCTGTGGATTAATACATACTTGGTGTGCTAGAGCAGCAGGATGATGTATGGAGTTTAGTCAAAAACAAACAGTGTGTATGTTCACCACAGTAAAGGAACACTGAGTGAGATCCATTCACTCTTGATTTCTGTCTTTTAATTTACTAACAATAAGAAAAATAAGGAAAATCACCAGACATCTCCTTAAAGCATGACTGCTTGATTTAAATCACTTAAAGAAGCACACCACTGTATTTTCACCATCAGCAGAGATTGTCTCTGTCTTCTCCAAACGTTCAAATGTTCAAATGTTCAAATGCCTTCCTAGCTGGAATATCAGCGTGAAGGATTTTGACACAGACGTTCTTTTGAACTAACGCTGTCACACATTTTCAGCTACTTCCTGTAACGTTTATTGAATATGGACAAAGTGTCAACAAACACCATATCTCATAGATAAAGCTGTTTTGAGAAAAATGGGCAGGGCTTATGTGACCTGTTTGGCTGATGAGGACAAAGACATGAAGGAACACTGCTGTGGTGCTTTAATGGTGTCAGGACGAAATACATTTGTGATGAGATTTAAGTGCAAATTCTTTGTTTAGGTTCACAATATTCCAGCAATAAATCCAACCTCCATGAAGCTGTGAGGTTCAGTTTTTCTTCAGACTGTTGAGCTGTTGTTGCACTTTACTGTCTCGGGTTTTTAATATTTTGTCCATCACATTTATATCATCGGGGGAAAACTGAATTCAACAAGTCAACAGAAGAACAAACTACAACCTGAAAAATGACCATTTTTAATTGAACAATCAAACCTTTGTGAAAGCTGGATTTAGCGCAGGAGTGTTGCATTAGACTGCAGCGGTTTTAGTTAAATGTGTATCCAATGAGGGTGTAAATATAGACATGAAGCTTTTTTCTGCTGTGATCCTGCACACACATGGATCCAACTTCCTGATGATGTCAAACATGCAGCATTCATTTTTTTCTCCACAGTTCAGGTAAATTTTGATTCTGCTTTATTTTTGCACTGTAGCTGCGCTGAAAATCTCTAGTATTTATTTCATTCTGTTTTTCTTTTGCTTTTCGCTGTTTCATTTTTTTTGTGTTAAACCCTTTGCCTCATGTCTGGCCCTCTGCAGATGAACTTGCCTTGATTCCGATTGTCACGCAGCAAATCTTTCTCTAAGATCAGCTGCTGACATTTTACAAGTGAGGCTACTCTTAATGAAACTCTTCAAATGTAAAAAGGAATCTCTTAAATATTCACTATCAATACTTTCTTTGTTGTAGCCAAACACGTTTTGCACTGAGGGTAATATAGGCGCCCTGAAGCAGCGGAGCCACGTGTCATATTGGCCCCAATGCAATTTATCTATTGTGATTTGGCAGCCATTCATCTTTTAAATGCTCTCTCATGATTTCCTTTGTGCACGCAGAGCCGGAGGTGACCTTGAAAGTGGGCTGTGTGGTGTATTCTGATGATAATTTATTCCCACACACAAGAAACTGTCTCACTAACATGATTTTTCTTCATGCTTTGTGTCGTCTACGCCGGCTGGAAACTTTTGGAGCAGCAGTCGATGTGTTTACCTTCCAGAGAATCCATTTCAGAATTTACAGGACCATGCAAAATACGAACGCATGTGCTGTTATTTCTTCGGTGAATGTAGCAAAATTTAACATCATAGTCAATTATTCGGTGATTGTAAATAAACATATCTTGTTTCAGCATTTATATGGACTGTTAAAGTGCAAAAATCAAAGAGCACCATAAAAATACACTCATAAAGTTGTGATAATCTGATGAAAAGCAACACTTAATGCATGAACTAGATACATAAGATAAAACTAAATTTTCCTTAATTATGGGATCATTTTGAGGGATGCCCTTCAAGTCTAAAAAAGACTAATATTGATTTATTTTAATCAATAAACCCCCACACTGAAGTTAAATTGGATTTCAGACTTTATTCCACAATAAAAGACATACAACTGACTTCTGTCTCAAACTTTGACTGTCCTTCATATTTTACTCGACTGTCTGACAGGAATAGCAACATGGTCATTGACTCTTTTTGTGTGTGTGTGTGCGTGTGTCACTGAGCTTTGACTGACACACACACACACACACACACACTCACACATGCATGCAGCACGCTGTTTTAATGCATATTAATGAAGTTAAACGGCCCACTGTAGAGAGGAGACAATGGAGCAGAGGAAGCACAAAGCCGTGGACTCGGGGGAAGCAGAACAGGTGCAGGCGGGACACTGCAGCTCCGAACGACTCGCTGCAGGTTCATCAGTGCAGGAAGGAATCTGCTCATGTGGTCAAATCTGCACCATCCGGATTTTTTTTCTCCTCTTTTTTGGTGTCAGAGGGTCTTTGTTGGGACAGTGCTGCGACACAGAAGCCTGGACAGGACTGTTTCAATGATTTTGTGGATGATGCTGCTCATTCCAGCTCCCCATTCCAAGTTATATGTGATGCTGTTTTATCCTAAAATGCTAATTTGAAGGATTTTTAGAACATTTACCTCAAAGAACAGGTTCACACAGTTTTTTCTCCACTTTTCAAGTGTGAGGGAAGTGGGGAAAACTAAAGTCCTCTTTGCCAGAATAAATAACTATGGTCTGCAGAGACGTTCAGTGCAAAACATTTAATTTAGTGTCTGTGCCGTCATTAGAGTAAAAGTCTCCCCAATGGCTTCACCGCCCTGAGGAAGACATGTTGAAAGGTTGGTAAATTATTAAGTTGTTTTTTTTAAAAATGCATCTTGGCTGCGAGTGTGTGACTTTCTTTATTGTATGTCTGAGGACCCCCTTGAAAAGGAGATGGTGCATCTTGAGGTGTTTATCCTCGTTCTGAAATTTGAAATAAACACACAAGTGTTTTCATCGTAGTTGGCACCTCTTCAACCTCAGTGTCCATTCTCTCATCAAGGATCGAGAGCTGCTGCTGGAAACAGACAAAGCATCGCTTGGCTGGGCAGCACGGTGGCTTAGTGGTTAGCACTGCTGCCTCACAGCAAGAGGGTCCTGGGTTTGAATCCAGGTCTGCTTGTCTAACATGAGAGGGACCTCTCTGCGTGGAGTTTGCATGCTCTCCTCGTGTCTGTGTGGGTTTCTGCCGGGTGCTCCAGTTTCCTCCCACCACCAAAACATGCATGTTAGGCTCATTAGGTTAGTTTGGCCCAATATGGCAGCCCGCTCAGTCGCAGTGGCTCAGTCCACTCTGACCTAATTTGGTTGTAAAATTCACTGTATAATGACAATAAAGATGCGTTACCTTATACATCTGCAAGTTAAAAACCCTCATGCGAGCAGCCTGTAGGTTAAAGAACAGTTGCTTTGATCCGGTAAAAACATCTTTGTCATATCAGCACCAACTCAGTTACAGGTTAACTGTACTCAGGAAAAAAACACCCAGGAAAAGAGGCGTCATAGGGAAAATATGCAGTACATTTTGGCCTCTTATCTTCATTTTGGATTTAAAAATGCCTGATGAATAATTATGAAAAGCAAAAACACTGCGGCCCCTCTCAGCCAACAGGATAAATAATTCTCTTGTGGCACAAAGAGATACTCTCTCCGTGACAGTCATTTCGTGGGAGGGAAACTGACTTTCCCAGCTCAGTGACTCCCTGCTCAGCTCTGTGGACCCTCCTATGAGACCAGAGAGATAATCAACTTGAACCAGGCCACGCCCCCCTGTTTTATTCTGGGGAATTTATCAGCGCATGTGGAGTGCGCTGCAAACCAGAGCCAGCAAGAGGAGCGAGCGGATCACCTCCACAGATCACCCATGCTGACAGACACAGCAGCCGAAACGCCCTCTCACTCGCGCGGACATTGAAGTGTGCAGCTCGGACAGGATGGAGTTTTTGGACCGCGGGTACCTGGAAGCGCGGTCTCCCTATGATTACACCTTTAATTTTTGGAACGACTACCTCGGCCTGTCGACACTTGTCGCCAAAAATAAGATCAGCGGCGCGTCCTGCAGCCCTAACTCTATAACCGAGTCCCTGAAAGCGACCCTGGGCCTGGAGGACGACTCGCCGGTTTGCTCCTGCGTAATTGGGCACGGCAGGGACAGCGACGGACACTTGGAGTGCTGCTGCGCGGCGCCGGGCTCCCCGCCGATCTCCATCTATGATCTCAAGGAGCGCATCTCGCTCCTTAGGCCGTACGAGCACCTTGCTGGTGATTCGCCGCTGGGGGACAGAGACTCGGCCTCCTACAGGGGAAGCTTCGCCGGCATCGACCTGCTCTCCATGGACAGAAGGCGCAAACAGACTCAGAGGGGCAAGCCGGAGCCGAAGGTGTGCGTCTTCTGTCGGAATAACGGCGCGCCGGAGGAAGTTTACGGCACCCATATCCTGAAGACAGCGGACGGCAGGGTGCTGTGCCCCATCCTCCGGGCTTACACCTGCCCGCTCTGCAGTGCCAACGGCGACAACGCGCATACCATCAAGTACTGCCCGCTCTCCAAAGACCAGGCGAGCCAGAGAGCGGCCAAGGGAGGCAGAGCGCTCGGGAAAAGGCTGAAAATCTTCTGAGCGAGCGGAGCAAAGAAGTTCGAGTTGCACTGTAAAATACGAGTGTGTATGGCAGTGATTTTGCCCCATTTCATGCACAAGACAAGTCTGGAGAGAAAGATTTTAAGAAAAGAAGATTTTTAGTGATTTTTTCAATGTGTCACAGCTTCATTTGTAACGTTTGGTCTCTCTCGTAACTCTGTGGTAACATCGTTTACACCTGCACGCTTTGCGCGCAGCCCCCCCGCCCCCCGCAGCACTCTAAAGGACTTGGTGTAAAATGAACCAAAGCACTGTACTGATCGACCTGTGAATGACCACCTTCATGCTGCAGTCACAGGTCGCTGTGTCGAGGAGCACAGCGCCCGCGCACACAGCCCGCGCACGGATGAATCTGCAGCTGCTGCTGTGACATGAATGTTCAGTCCCGTCCTTCACTGGCCCGTGGATGTAAAAGCAGCCTGACAGGCCATGCGAGATGCAACACACTTCTTTCTATGGAGCACATTTTTTCCTGAGATAAATGTTTTCTACCAAAGGAATACACTTTTGTATTAAAGCTGATTTCTGTTTTGTTTCTGTGTTGGACGTCTTATATTCTTTATGTGGCTTTCTGTCGATAGTCTTTGCAGGATTTAACTGAATGTAAAACAGCTGAAGGTAGATCTGACGTGCAGTTTACCTACACGCTCCTGAAGTAGCTCCAAGCTCTTTTATTCACTTCACTGTAACCTTAAACAACACAGAAGCTAAATTAAATGGACTTTTTTCACGTATTCCTGCAGTTGTTGTAAATGTTTTAAAAGGGTGAATAATTTTAGCAGCAAAAAGCTTGACATTCCAAAGTCTTAATCTGTCAATAGAAATGTTTTATGTACTTATTTTTACCTTATGTATCATTTGGAAATATATTCACTGTAAATGAACTCTGAATAAACTGTACTTTGCATTTTTCTTTGACTATATGAGACTAAAACTGGTTTTAATCTGCATGAACCTCTGCAGCTCATAACATGACAACACACGTTTTTCTGAGTCATCATTACTGTGTCACACATATCTGAATAAGCATTTGCTCAACTGTTTTTTTCTGAAAATGTCTGCAATGGTCACTCTGACATATGACACAAATGCGCCACCCAGTGGACAAAAGCTTAAACGACAAGGCCTGCAGTAAAGCTCTCCACTGGACTCACATAAACTGTAGGAGAGATGATCTGCAGGACGGATCCATGACAACAGTTTTTACAGCTTATGACAAGTTTGATTTTTGTCTTGTGAGACATGACGAGACAGCTGCACTCGGTTCTTTTTAGAAATGTACTAACCTCATCTGGAAACAAACAACTGGCCAAAAACCTTCTGACTCAATGCCAGAATTTAAAAACAGCTCAGCTGCCTTGCAGCCAAAAGTCCTGCGTGTTTGGACTTTCTGGGCTCAAACTCAAACTGCACTCTGTATTGAACGATGGCTAAAGTTCAAATAACCACAGCTGCACCAAAACACTCAGATCACAGGCAGCTTCAAGCAGAGGAAAAGACTGTGATGTGTTTTTTTGGTGAATGGCCTCTTTTAAGCGTTAAGCAATCAATGAGCTTCACTGACCTCTGTTGGCAACTGCTAAGAACTGCACTACACATCAGCATCATACTATCACAGTTGGAAGCACACTGTGAAATGTGCTGAAAGCTGGGTGAGCGTTCCTATGTAAGTGCAGTAAGTTAAATGTTGCTTTAAATAAGCCGTGCAGTCGGTATCAAGCTGTGCTTTTATAAATATACCAAACTTTGTGACTGTCTACAACCAACTATTACCCTTTTTTTAAAAATATATAAATGTTTCCAACAACGTCCAAACTCAGAGACATCTGTCTTTTACTTCAAGCTTACGTTTCATTTAGTCTCCTGTCAGTAAGTTCAAAGGTGACAGCAGTCAGAGAGTGAGGAAGTCAACAAACGTGATTAAAGGTAACATGATCAAAGATAGTCAATATTAACACAAGATCTCCCACTATACACCACCACTGTGGTGTTAAATTATATACACTTCCTGTCTCCTATGTGGGCGGAGTCACGTCTCCCATGGAGACAGTTAGGAACCACCATCCCTCCGCCTCATCTGGAAGTGTTATAACGTCGTGTGAATGGATTAAAGCAGATAGATTTTGCGTCGCATGATATTTGTTTGAACTTTTAATTCATGGTTTCACCTATAAAACCATTTAAATGTCTGTTTGTGTCCGTTGTGAAGCAAGGCGGGAAGCACTGGTTCACAAATCTCACGAGAGTGTGCTGCTGAGACAGAGACAGGTCTGGAACAAAGTTAATTTTCTTCTGATTTGTGTGTCTGAAAAATGACATTTTTGTGTCAGAATGTTCAGAAGATATGTGTCTGTGAAAAATGGGTCCAATATGTATCTTGGTGGGGCGAAAGAATTGGTCATAATCTGTGATCATGGTCATTTCTCCCATAAGGATGAATGGACTCAAGACTGCTTCCTGTCTCCTAAAGGGGCGGAGCCATGGTGAAAAACCATGTGACACTGATACAGGAAATGAACAGTCAGTGAGACGTCTGGCTTTCTATTAACCATCTCTGACGTGAACCAAATTTAAACACCTCATCTGCGAACATTTCTGTCTGAGTCACTCACACGGATTTTCATCTGACATGGAGAATATTTAACAATTAAATAAACAAATCCCATGATCCCACACTGCTTCATGACATCATCGAACTGCATCTTTTATTTTCACTGTTTTGACAGAGAGACCTCTGGTGGTAGATATTACAGATTGTGCGTTTAAGTTGATGTAATGGGTATTATTTGTTAAGTATCATAGATTTTAACTGGATATCATGGAGCATCTCTCTACAAGAAGCCTTTGGATGTATCAGATACTTCTCAACTTGCAGCTTCATGCAGGTAAGATTTTAGTTTAGAAACAAAACAGATTGAGAATGTCGACTGGATAAATTATGTGATCTTCTATTTGATTTTTGTGCTTGACTGACACTTTTTAGCCTCTGTAGCTGCAGGGTGATGTTAGAAATACTGGCACCTGAAGAGGATTTTTTTCCCCTCAAACTTCTTCAATATGATTTATTCCCCCAAAAAGAATGAAGCATGATGTTTTATCCTTCAAATGCTTCAAGGGACGTTCCAAAATTTTTGACCAAAGGCCTCATTTTTGATTTCTCCGGTCCTATTCCTATTATTGGTTACAATTTTCAGCTCATTTAAAGCAGTACAGAGTTTGGACTCATTGTTTTGCCACTAATGCTCATGCTAATGCTAGCCCAAGTCAATGGCACCAAGAGCATTCTCTACCAAAATCTGATTAAACACTCCACGGTGCTCCCAGAGCAAGTCAAATAAGACAACAGTCCATTAAGGTGAATTCCTTTGTTTGTAGAATAATTTTAGAAGTCAAACTACGGCTGAATTTCTTTAATATGTGGCTTTGATTAGCATGAACAGTGACAGGAAGCTGCTGAACTCTTTACTTCCTGTTGCTACTGAGCCACACATTAAAGAAATTCAGCCGTAGTTTGATTTCTAAAATCATTTTACGAACATTCCAATTCACCTCAACAGACTGTCGTCATATTTGACTTGCTCTGGGTGCACTGTGGAGTGTTTAATCCGAGTTTGGTAGAGAATGCTCTTGGTCCCATTGACTTGGGCTAGCATTAGCATGAGCATTAGTGGCAAAACAATGAGTCCAAACTCTGCACTGCATCAGATGTACTGAAAATGGTCTCTATCAAAAGGAAAAGGACTGGAGAAGTCAAAAATGAGGCCCTGTGCCAAATATTCCAGAATATCCCTTGAGGGCTATTTGGATGTATTTTTTGTGTGTGCAAGTTAAAAAACATTTAGCTCCCACAGAGGAATTTTAGCTGTGATGAGTCTGACTGAGTCATAAATATTGATGAAGAACTAAATCAACTTCTGCTCATTGTGTGTAAGTCTTAGTTATTTTCATTTACAGTAAGTGGTTTGATTTTGAAATTATCTGCAGAGACAGATGAGTGTCAGCAGTCAAAAAGTGAGAGCAGCAGGAAGGCAGATCCTGACCTCTGGGAGAATAATGTCGGTTTGAAAGACAACATCCGACAGCCGTCACCAGCCTGAACGTGTCTGTCACTAAAGTTGCGCCCTCCAGCAGAAATCTGAATCACTTCCTGTTTGTGAACAACGGCTTCTTTAACAAACGCTGAGGGTCATTTACAGGTACCCTCTGACTCATCTCTGGACGTTACACAGCAGGACTGAATCTCCGTGTCAGCACATTCACATCGCACTTTCTTCCTCTGTGGTGTCTCCCACACACAGCTGGCTCAAGAACGTCAGTGACTCATCAGTTCGTAATCTGAACAGATCAAACACATTTGTCTAAAGATACTGAGGGAGAGACGGCAGCACACACGGCATTACGTCGCCAAGGTTCTTCTATCTGCTCGAGGACGTTTAGACCAAAACAGGCAACAAAGAGGAGAGGAGACAATCAAAGAGAACAGCGCACTGAAGACATTTTGTACTTTTTTAAAATGTCTGTAAAGTAAGGAGTATGAGGTAATCAAATAAAGCAATGGTTAATTATCAGGAAAGGGTTTTGATGTGTATGTATTTGTGCTATCGTGAGATTATTTATTATCTTTTATATCATTTAGATAAAACACGGGGCAGCTTTGAACCACATCAATCTGCTTCAGTACGAAGCAGTCTGCATGCAAACTCGTCTTTTGTTCCTGATTGTATTAAAACATTTAAGCACCAGGCTGTTAAGATAAACGTCCCCCTCACTATGTCTTTATGCATTCTCTGTAACGGGATTATGGAAAACACTTTGTTTCAAGTCATTTTTCACAGCATTTGCTCCACTTCTTTTCACTTTACTGCTTCAAAATGTGTTTATAACCTGAGAGATGCATCTGAGCTCGCACTGAGGGCAAAAACTCAAGTGAAAAATGCCTCCAGGAATGCAAAGAGTAGTGAGAGTAATTATTACAATGACATTATTTATAGCAGGATAAAAAGAAAACCTGCTCTACCACCTCAGCTCTTCCTGCCGTGGTTGAGAGTGAGTCTGAAGACCAACCGCCTCTCTCCTCACTGCAGCAGTCAGCTATTGGCCCGGTGGATGCTGACAGCACTGAAGCTCCTCTGTGGTGGAAGGAGGGGGGGCAGCCTCGCTCTATAAAAGCCGGGGATCTGCAGCATCACTGAGCTGGTGCAGTGCAAAAACGCTCGCTCATCCTCACCGATGGTGTGCAGAACAAGGGGGACATAAAAAACCTTCTGAAACTAAAAAACATCCACATTCTTTTCTTAACAAACAAAAAAAAACAACAACAAAAAATTCATCATGAGCTACGATTCCTACCTCTCCTACCGCCGCCCATGGGACAGCTACAGAGGCTCCCACTCCTCCACCAAATCCTCCATGTCTTCCTCCCTCTTCTCTTCGTCTCGAGCTCCTCCGTCAGGGAAGAGGATCCTGAGGCTGGTCTCCTCTTCCCTTCCAGATGGGTCTGAGCGGATGGACCTGGCCCAGGCCAGCTCCCTCAACACAGAGCTGCTGGGCCTGCGCTCCCAGGAGAGGGAGCAGCTGGTGGGCCTGAACGACCGCTTCGCCACCTACATCGAGAAGGTGAGACACCTGGAGCTGCAGAACCGAGCCCTGCTGGCCGAGCTGGAGGCGCTGAGGAGGCGGCAGAACGACCCGTCCCGTTTGCAGATGCTCTATGAAGGGCAGGCGCGGAGTTTGAGGGCAATGATAGACTCGGAGAACGGGGAGAAGATGCGGATGGAGGCGGAGAGGGACTACCTGCGTGATGTGTATGAGCAGATGAAGGAGCGCTACGAGGAGGAGTCGAGGCGACGAATGGACGCAGAGGAAGCCCTGCAGAGGGCGAGAGAGGAGGCAAGCAGGGCCGCGCTCTCCAACTGTGATGCGGAGGCCTCCGTGGTCTCTCTGTGTGACGAGTTGGTGTTCCTGAAGAAAGTCTTTGCAGAGGAGCAAGCAGAGCTGGAGGCGCAGCTGCAGGTGGCTAACATCAGTGTAGATGTGGAGGTGTCCCGGCCCGACCTCTCCACTGCCCTGCGAGACATCCGGGCGCAGTACGAGCGGCTGGCGAACAAGAACATGCAGGCCGCTGAGGACTGGTACAAGAGCAAGTTTGCGAGTGTGGCAGAGATGGCTAGCAAAAACAACGAGGCCGTGCATGCCATCCGGGAGGAGACCATGGAGTACCGCAGGCTGCTTCAGTCCCGCTCCTCGGAGATCGAAGCTCTGCGGAACGTCATCGACTCCCTGAATAAACAACTGGAGGATCTGGAGGAGACACAGGCCAAAGAGGTAGCAAAGTACCAGGTGAGTGAGGGTGACTGAAATGTGTTGCCTCGTCTGGTTATATGTTGATATGATTTTAGGAATATTCTGCCATTAGATCAGATGCAGTCTCCTTTTCATGCTTTTATAAGAAACTCTCCTCCAACAGATGCACAGGAAAAGAAAAAAGAAAAGTCAAAAGATGGTGTGAAAAGTGTCCCGGTAGTTTGAAACACAGGGATTAGACAGAACATAATAGACACCACTCAGAATAAAAGTGTAGAGAAGCAGTGAGAAAAAGCCATGATTGATTTTGCTATGAGATGTAAATATATTCTCTGCAGCAGCTAACCCCCCCCCCCCCAAAAAAAAAAAAAAAAAGAAAAACACACACAGTAGTGCTCTGAAGGAGATGACGGCCGACTCAAAGCAGAGGTAAATAACCTGCTAAGCTTAAGCTGCTGTGCTCTCTCTGTGTATTCAGGCAGTATCCTTGCAGGTGTTCCAGCACAAAAGCATAAATAACCTTAAGCAGAACATCTAGTCCTGCATGTTTTGGGTTTTATCTTATTGTGTCGAGCATCATTAACTGCGATATTTGTAATGAAAAGCTGTTTTTCTGCATTCACAGATGAGGATAAGTGAGCTGGAGCGGGACATCAGTGACGCCAAGCAGGAGATGGCTCGCTACCTGAGAGAGTATCAAGACCTGCTCAATGTGAAGATGGCCCTTGATATTGAAATCGCTGCGTACAGGTGAGATCTGACTTTTCCTGCAGATTTTTGAACATGTGTATTTCATTTTTAATCTAACATGACGCTACAGAAATCATGCTTTTCATGCTTCATGTGTATAAATTAGGGATGGGAAGATTAACCGATTCGTACTGATACTCTGACACACGCAGGCAAAATACGAGCGCATCGGTAGTGCAGTTGTTAAACGTCTGCATTGGTAAAATCTGATCTATTTAATCATTACACGTTTTATGCATTTATTTAGAACTGTGACCGACTCAATAATTCAACATTTTGATATTTTTATTCCTCCTAAATTGGACCTACATTATGATAACATGCACCACTTTTATTGGATAAACCACTGAAATGATCAAACTGCGTGGCATCAGTCCTCTGAACTGTCCAAACACATCGTGTTGAATCGCACTAAATAGTGATCAGGGTGTGACTCATATCGCATCGTCAGTTGCTGCATACGTATCTTTAACGCATCGGATCACTGACAGTGTATTGAGACACACGTTATTTTGGCCTCATCCCAGAGACGCCCAACTCTAGTAAATATGCAAACAAAGACACAGCAACGATAATCTGTGTCCTTCTTCTTCTGTGTCCTTCTTCTGCAGGAAACTTCTGGAGGGGGAGGAGATTCGACTGGCTTACCCTTCCCTTCCTGCCCTAAATTAAAACCTAAATGCCCCCAGCCTGGCACTGACCTGAATTCTTCACACCCTGTTTTTCCTGCCTCTGCCTGATCATCACCCGTCTCCCTGCCTCATTTCTTTTTGTTCTCCCCTCTGTCATCTCATCTCTCTCCTGATAATACTCCTTCCATTTTCCCAAAACCAAACTGCAAACAAAAGCTCATCGTTCTCAAGCCAGATGCGCCCTTGTGCTGAACAAGAGGTCCACCAGAAGTCCCCCTTCTTCTACACACGTTCTGACACCACACGTCATGGAGATGGCAAACTGTAAAATGCAGAGTGGCTGCACTGCAGTAGTTACACAGCTGTTTGGGACAGCAACATTGTTTTGGCTGAGTTCCCTCTCTGTCTCTCACGTTAAGGTCCAAGCTGCAGAGTTACTGTTTGACTCTCGCTGTGCAAACATTTGACCAATTGTTTGTGAAGAGGGACAAAGATTCCTTTCATCTCTGGATGCTTGGACTTTATCTGTGTTTGAACTGATGCAAGAAACCTGCAGCAGAACTGACCGCGAACTCCACCAATCGATTGTGCAATGTCCTGCACCCCTGGTTCTGTAGTCGTAGTCAGTGAACCAGTAACCTTAAAAGTTTCTCTTTTATCCTTTTGGTTATTCTTCCTCTGCATTTACAGCCACAAAAAATACCACAAAGTTAGGTTGGTTTCAAAATCAGACCGAGTTCGTGTCTCTCTAATCGGCCGGTTGTTTAAATTTCTAATAAAACTGTGTGTTTTCTTGCACAACCTTCTGGGTGTGTAAATGCTGTGGAAGACTTATTGTTACTGGTTTCTCCTAATAGTCATGCAGTGTGTCTCAGCCTATCTGCATTTAATTTCTGTCTTTAATGTGATTTGATTTCAAGCTAAACAATGAAACTGAGATAACTGCAGGAGCTCCTGCTGTACCTGTAACAGCCGGCAACAAGCTGAATAAACATATAACTGACCTGCAAATCAGTTCACAGCTTGTTTTCCTTTGACCTCATTTCAGTGTCGTGTCTCCACTTCATGCTCTCATGCACGACAGTTATTTGCCTATTTGTTGCCTCATTTATCGACAAATCAGCAGATGACTAATGACATAATTAATGAAGGTGAAACAGGTTTAAACATTAAAAATATGCGGAGACGTCCACAAGCACACAGATGTTGACATACAGATGTCAACAGCAGCCTCGTTTAAGCCTTCAAATCCATTATAAAGAAGTCTTTCAGGCAAAACCACATATTTTCAGACTTCTTTTAATCATCGGTGAGTTTTGAAAGCATGTCATCGTAAAATTAGCTCTAATTAGTTAAATGGAGAATATTCAGTCATTATGACCCAAATTTCAAAAATGAATTTTCCTTCCTACGTCAGTGATGTGCTAAATATTATTTGTATTGTACTTTTTTTAACATTTAAAATAAATTCCTAAAGGAACCTTTAAGTAACAAAAGTGCAATGGATATAAATAGAAACTGTTATAATTATGCTTTATTGGGTTAAAATTCAGGGGCGCTGCAGGTGTAAGTGATGATGGTGGATATTTTCCATGTGTGTTTTTCTGATTTGAAAATTGTCTGTGAGTCTCCAGGAGCTGTGAGCATTTTCCCTCTGAAATGCTGCTTAACAACGTCGAACAGGCATCTTTACATTTCTCCTTACTCACAGCACTCAATGTGACAGGAGCGACACACAGCAGACTGCACCATTTCCCATCATTCCATGCTCCTGGTGAGCTGACTGCAGCTGTAATGAGTCGCTGCTTCGCCTCAGCAGGATCATCCATCATCAGGCTGACACTGGGCGTCCAGCTGAACCCTGAAGAAACACAAAAAATGCAGTTTTTACATGTATTTTCACCACAAACTGCAAGTTTAAAACAACAGTTCTACAGATGGACATTGGGTGATGTGCTGCTTGTTTTAAAAGCCGGTTGATTTTTTATTTCTGTTCTCTATATGATATTCATTACACTGGATTTAGGAAATTAGAAAGACTGTCACAACTCTTTTTTTGGTCGTCCATTTTAAAGGGTAATTTCTTAAAGAATAAATTATTCCATCACACACTCACGATAACAAATGAGTCTGGATGTCAAACAGGAATTTTTCAAACATTTAACATGAATACAGAAAAAAAAAAACCCAAAACAAAAACCCACTGGTGTAATTAAAAACTTTATCAGTGGCTGTATCTCATCCAGTCCCACCACTTCCAGGGCCAGGTCGTATGCACGAAGGCTCAGTGATATGGACTGACTTTGACACCCCGTCGTTAAAGGTCTTAGTTGAAATTTTGCTGCTGTAACATGCAGGATTTCCTCTGGCTAACATATTTGCTAAATCTAGACTACTCCGGGTAAAACTGCAAATCAAGGATCAGGATGTTTTTATTTCACAGTTCGCTTAAATGAGTTTTACTATGATTTTTGACTGATACTAAATTTGCTGGATCACCCAAACACGTTTTTATCTCATTATTTTAAAATTGTTTCCCAATGAAGTCTCCACAGATTTTACTAGATGTGATTTTACCTAACTGTACTATCTACCAAATGGTCTCAAGGTGTTCAAACTTTGGCATCAAAGATGTGAATGATGCAGGATTTCCTCTATATCATCTATTTTAGATTAGATTATTTCCTTAAAATACTGCAGACACTGGTACAGTACTCTTACTGTCCTATTGTCGGGTTCTCCTCTGTTGTTTATTTTAATGACCATCACCCAGCGTCACCAAATGAAGTTAAACTTGTGTGTGATGTGGAGTAAATTTCAGTGAGCCTCAGTCATCTTGTGCAAACAGGAGTGTGACCCCACTGACTTTTTGAGTGAGTTTTGCTTTGAAAGGACTCTGCCAATCAGTAACATCACTGCTAATTAAGAAGTGGGGCTCCGGCTCCAAAAATGTGAGCCGTCCCTTGAATTTAATCAAGTTAAATGACTCCCAAATAAGACTGTAAGACTGTAAAGTCATGACATTTAGTCCCACGTATTAAACACGAGGAGCAAAGACTGGGCTGAAACCAGCGTATTACGCTCTGTAGTGTGTTGAAGTTACCTGCAAAATGTGCCAGTGCTCAACTCGGCTAAACGAGCTAACTAGCTGTTAGCTTGCTATCTATTGAGCTAAAAATGTTGGCTAGCTATCTGGCTCTTGCTTACCGACTGGACGTCAAAGAACACTGTTGTAGGAGAGTCCTAAGCTGAGAAAACTCTCCTTGAAAACATCCACAAGAAGCAAAGGCTTTTAAAAACGGCCTCCTGAGCTGAGTCGCCGGCAGGGGGCGGTAGCATCTAAACAACAACGTCTTAGCTTTGGTAACTACTTCCGTCGGTCAGAGGACTACAACATGGCGGCTGCCTTGTTTCTGTAAAATTCCTGTGTCAATGTTAACCCACAGCGCAGATTTCAAACCTGAGTGCTGTTTTTAACCATCACACTGAGTGACTGAGAGTCTTTACCTGCCTCCATCTTAGGACGCCGACATGTTCCAGGTTATCGGCGGGAGGAGCGTGCAGGCGGCCAGGCTGCTCGCACCCAGGAGCGCCGTGCTCGTGGAGGCTGTCCGGGGCAGAAAGTCCCGCACCGACCCGGTAGCCAAGTCCAAAGAGGGGCGGATCAAAGTGCCTCCCCCGGTCGATCCGGTGGAGATGGTTGTCCTGAAGGAAAGATACTCCGACTACCAGCTGATCATGAGGGCGCTTCGGTAACGTTACGTTGAATTACCAGCAGTCAATAATAACTGATTCAAGGTTATGAAGCAGCCGATTAACATTTCCTTTAATTGGAAGAAAACGTTTTTCGAGTAAACAAATTATTAAAATGTTCTTTCATAAAGGTAATTATGGTCACAAACAAAACTATCCGCTGTGAAAATGAACAGCATGGTATGTGAGCCAGAGCAGGAAGTCTGCTAACAGACCGATAAACTGACGGAAACGCTTTTTTGGGTGGTAAAAAAAATCTCTAGAAGTCATGATTTTAACTTTTCAAATTCTGTTTTTCTTAGTTTTATAAATTGATTGTCTTTGGAAACTTGTGATGTGCATTTTTCAATATTTTCTGAAATGTTTAAGAACAAACAATTAGAAACTTAACTCAAAAAATCATTGGAAGGTGTATTAAAAACGTTAATACTGAAATAATCTCTGTGTGCTGATCATGTTCACTGAAATTACAAGTTAATCAAAGTACCCGTGGCTGTTACATATACATGTTTGGTCTTGCAGCTGTAATGCAAACAGAAGAATTTTAATAGTAACTAAAATTATTCCTACATGCCGTTGATTTAGAATTTTCAAAATTTTTCAACAGTTAAAATCGATGAGTTAACTTGGTTCCTTCCTTTGTGTTTGTCAGCCTGGAGTTTAAAGAGGAGATGCTAAGAAAGAAGTACGAGGAGGAGACGGGCTCCCTGGCGGAGGAGAGAGCGAGGCAGGAGGTGGAGGAGCATCGCGCCCTCATGGCCTGGAATGACCAGGAGAACCTCCGCCTGCTCAAACTCAGGTAAGAACAAACACAAAAGGATGACCTGAAGAATTAAAACTCAGTTTAAAGACATGAAATACTTCGATCGCTGTTTGTTTTTTTGCGGTTAAAACTGGATTTTGTCTTCTTAAAAGTAACCGCTCAACTTCTCCTCTGTGTCTGTCAGGATACAGAGGATCCAGAAAGAAAAGGAGGAAGCTGAGCAAAAGCAGGAGGAAGCTGCCATCCTTCGCGAACAAAAGCAGCAGGAGTTCATCAGAGAAAAGGAGAGAGAAATTTTGCAGTTGCAGGTATAATTTTCTTATTACTCTTCAGTTTTCTCCCTCCAAAGGAAGGATTTTTGTTGTCTGTAATATAAAAACAATGGATATAATAGCAGCCCAGTTGTATTCCTACATGCTGATCTCACAAATTGGACCTTTGGCTCACTTTAACTTCCTGTTTTTCACCCTCTTACAGGAGGAAGCAAAGAACTTCATCACCTTGGAGAACTTGGATCAGCGGATAGAAGAAGCTCTGGACAGTCCAAAGAATTACAACTTTGCTATCGACAAGGAAGGAAGGGCTGTTAAACAGACGATGCTGCAGTGAAGCGGCTGACTGACCCCAATGTGTCCGACTCAAAAGACAAAGACAAACGAGCAACTTCCTGTTTGTTGTCAAGACTGTGACACGAGTTCAGACTCATTCAATCTGGATTTTGTTCACACATGAACCCTGAGAAAAATTCGGTGTATGAGAATATGTTTGCATCTGTCAAGCTAAGAAACATCTGTAAGATTTTTCAGCAGCAGAAAACTTTTGAGTTGAGTTCAGAATGAAACTGTTTCTGATGAAGATTTTACCCACCAGTTTAAAGGCCGCACTGGCTTTAATTCTTTATTTTTCATGTTTCTTCTTCATGGTTTGAGTTCTGTACCATCACCGAAACACGTTCTTCTAAACATTGTTGTCTTGTTGTTATTTGTATGTAAAGTAAATTGTGTATTCCACTAAATTAGTCTGAGATCCCTTTAACTTTTCCGACCACAATCACTTTGTTTGTTCCTGCACTTGCAGCTGCTGCGCTGTGGGAGGCGCTGTGTGCAGCTCTCCTCTCTGTTGTCAGTATTTTACAGTCAGGCAGGTTTTAAGCAGCTCATGTATGACAACCTGCTGCTGAACCTGTGATCCTCTCCTGTCAGGCCGGCGTGCACGTGATGGGATGATGATGATGATGATCTTTGAGAGAACCTGAAGCAACCAGCAGCTCCAGTGTGAAGACGGATAAACACAACGAATGTGTGAAATGTTGGACTTGTTTGCTTGAAAACATGGTTTAAAGTCAGAGCTGCTTTTCTTCTTGAATCAACTGAAACTTTTATCTCCACTGTGTTCATACCACACTGACAGAAAGAGGACATGACAGAAAAAAACCTACATGTAAATACCAACAAAACATCAGATAAACACTGAGTGAGGCCTTCAAACAACAGAAGGTGAATCTCAATCTTCAGTTTAAAGCTGATTTCAAACCTTTCATCTGTTATCACCTCTTTGAAAGCTGAAAAAAATAACTTGATTAGTTGATAAGAAATGAATCTTTTAAAGTCACAAGGAGGAACTTTTCTGGTTCTACATCAGTCTAAATTTAATCCTGATATTTCGCATCTCACCTCCATCACAAATGAGACCATCAGCGAGCAGATTGGAGATTACTTCCTGTCTGTTGGAATGTCTTCGCCTGGTCCGCTCAGTCAGTGGCAGTATTGTATAGCAGTGAAGTAGAAATACTTCGTCATTTTACTTAAGTAGATTTTTTAGGATATCTGTTCTTTACAATTTCTGTATACTTTAACTTTACTGCATTTTTCAAAGAAAACGGACACTTTTACTCCATTACATTTCACATGAGCATTTAAGTTATTTGTTATTAAATAAAACCAGAAGAAATTTGGTTGACTATGGCCAATAATTTTTTTTGTTTTGTTTTAGTCGCCAATAATGTTAGATTACAGGCTGCAAGTAGTAGGATCATTGGTTAATGGTGTTCGGTGAGAGTGTAAATAATGACTTGGTTGTTACTTTGGGTGCTGCTGTCGTCATGTTTTTGTGTTAATCATGTAGAAGCATTCACCAAGTTGCAGATTCAGCGTGAGCTAAACTTCTGCCTTTTGTGTCCAAATCAGGTTCATTGGAGTTTAGAAAGTTTTCTGAACGCGTTCTTTTAATCAGTATATTTGCAGTTCGTTTTATGACTGAGATATTCTGTCCTCGTGTAGAGCAGAAGCTACAAAAATGAAAAATAAACAATTTTTAAAAAGTCAAACTTGACTGTTTTTTACATGTACTTTTTACTTGTACTTTTACTTTCAATACTCAAGTACATTTATATTCACTGTACTTTTGATACTTAAGTATGGTTCATACCAGCTACTTTAAGATTTTTACTTAAGTTATATTCTAATAGGTGACTTTCATTTTTACCAAAGTCATTTTGCAGTAAGTTATCTTTACTTTTACCCAGTTATGGCGGAAACACTACGAAACTCTTCACAGCACAGAGATGATTCATTGTTTACGAGCACGGTCGATCCACCGTTCGCTTTTTTACTCTATATGATTCAAATTGAACGCAAATTTCAATATTTCGTGCAAATAAATGACATGTTTCTTTTACTGACTTCAAAAACAAATGCTCAGGCTAGACAAGATCTTTCTGACAGGAAGCAGTTCCGCCTCTGTCCACATGTGGTGCTCAATCAACACAAAATGAAAGCTGTCTGAGGGGCTTTAATCATTTTGATTAACGTTCTCTCATTCCAGCTTGGACTTTATGTTTTTCTTTATTTCCTAACATTCCAAACAGAATATTTTGGGTTTTTTGAGTATTAGCGTCTAATTAAACAATTTGTTTTAAGATGTTATCTTGAGCTAAACCTGTGCGTAGAACAGTTCAACAGTAACATTCTGAAAGCCGGTAAAGGATTGAAGGTTTTCCATTGGTTTTATTCTAAGAAATTATAAAATATGTTCTGTTTAACTGCTGCTGTGTGCTGACTTTAGTGCTAAACATGACAGGATGTGGCAGGAGGTGTAATGTAGTGAATACGGTTAATGTGATTGGTAACTGAGGTTAATAGGATTGTTCAACTGTGGCAGCAAAGGCCGGGATTAGCAGCAACACGACAGAGGAGACTGAGATAAACTCAGATTAGCAGCTGCTCTCACAACTCAGTCAGTTCACACTGAGAACATTAGATTTTTTCAGTCAAAGGTGAAGATTTTTAAGGAAAAGCTAAAATAACTCAACCATTTTACAAAGTCCTAGATACTCCTGAGATCACTGATCTGTGCTCTGTGGGGGTGATGGTGTCAAGACCGTGTATTTATTATACTGTTCATCTTCAGGGTGTGGTACTGGTGCGACTGCCTTTGTTTTTGTTTATGTATATATATGTATACACAGTGTGTTTTTGTTTATGTATATATATGTATACACAGGGTATGTATTTGTTTATGTATATATATGTATACACAGTGTATGTATATGTATATATCTATATATCTATATGTATGTATATATAAATTTTTTTGCTATGTCTCTTCTTTTTTGCACTTTCATTTCATTTCTTTCGTCTTTATTAATGACATTGGTTTATTGTGCATTGCTGCTTAATGTTAAAAAGCAATAAAAAAGTTTAAACTGAAAAACAACAACCAAAAACTCAACCATAAATTAAAAATCAGTCTTTTTTTTCCCACCCAAGCGTCAGCACAAACTTCTGTTTATAATTTACAATTTCTTTAAACTGGGCATCTTTTGAAAGTCTCTCAAATATGCCAGAAACCTTTTCCACATGGTTTTGTTTCCAGGTGACTGTGCTGTGAGTCTGTGAGGCAAATAAAAACTGTAATAAAGGTCAGTGTTGGCTTCGCACAATCAACTGGTGACAGTTTTAGATACAAATGAATGGAAAAGTTACATCAAGGGTTGGAGAAATTGTTATGGTAGGTAAGCATAAAAAACATTTTCATAATTAACAATTATGTACATTTTTCATTTGTGGATGGTTTGAGTTTTTGGGCCCTCACAGTGAATAAGACATGGTTTGAATCGTCCAAAAACGTTGAGAATAATTGTGCTAGACATTCAAGAGAGTGGCTGAACACAACGAAGCTTTTCTGTTCAAATCAGTCCTTCACATACAGCAGAAGTTTGATTCCTCTCCTTTTTATTTGGTGCAGCAGGTGTGATTACATCAGCATACATACAGCAATTCTTGAGGGTAACTGTAGTTTTTTAGTCTTTGTGAAATAGCAACTATGTTCTGACTCTAAGGGACTGTTGATACAAACATACAGACTAAACCTACAGACAGAAAGTAATGCTAATATACAAATGTTGTTCTTGAGCACCGTGATGTCATCAATAAATACATTCACAAAGTATTGCAACTGTGGAGGCACAAAGGCAAAACAAATGTCTATGAACAATGATGGCAGAAAACTGAACAGGTAATAAAAAACGTTCTTTGCTCTTGTGCTCAACATAACTATCCAAATAACAATAAGAGATCCTCTAATGTCCAAAATTATTATTATTATTATTTTTTAAATGTTTGTGTACCTTTAAATTTTTGTATAAGCTGCCTGGTATCTGTGCAACGTTTGCCATTGGAGAGGTGTTTTCCTGTTCAGCAACTGAAGAGGGCGCTGTCTGCCTGTGCACTTCCCTAAACTTCACAGACGCAAACATACCCGGCAAGCTACATTTGGTATGTCACAAATTCAAAAGGCAGCTGAGCAGTGAAGTACTGAAAACATGAGAGTCAGTTAGCATGTTAGCTCATCTGGTTCCCTCGTCTCAAAGTCTCTGTTTTATGAACGGGTTTTTGGTGAAATGCCTGAAGTTAGACATTTTGTTTTGCGACATAAAATACAACAGTATAAACCCAATTTTTAAGGTTTAACTTGTCTTTAAAAAGGTGGTTGCTAACAAGTGACTCAATGAGACTCCAGTGTTCGTTGGGGACGTTAGACGGCATCATGTGAAAAGGAATAAAATCTATAATATCTTTGAAAAAGGATGTGAGACGAGCGATGGACACAGCCATGATCACTTGCTTGATCAGGTCACGCTACGAGGAGAGAGTTTAGTAGAAAAGTCAGCACACTAAATCAAATCAGAGGCTGAACACTTCAGGGTGGCGACGTTTAAGTCATGTGACCACGATGTTTATCACCTAACAAAAGCTTTTTGCCTCTGGTGATTTTATTTACACTTCAGAAAACACAAACATGGTGTTCATCTGTGAAGATGATCATGCTGAACAAAACAAACTTTGTTCGTCACAGAGCTGATTTTCAGAGAGAATCCAAAATCCCATTCAAACATCCCATAAACTTGTTGCCGAGGGAACCAGTGTGATGCTCTCTCCAAAGTTGGACTACAAAAATACGTGATCCCCTCATCACTCCGCAAGTGAAGCAACCTGAAACCTCCAGCACAGAGCAGATTTGTCCACACAGAGAGAGAGAGTGAGGTCACATTAGCACTGATGGTGTGTTAGCCACTGGCTGCTACAAGCTAACAAACAAATAAAATGCTAACTACATTTAGCTTTCTGATACTTCTGCTCATCGCTGATCCTCATCTGAGTCTGACTGAGGCTCAAACATGTGTGGCAGGGGTGGGCGGGGCATGAGGCCTGAGACTGATGGATCAAAATTGAGATGAGAGAGAAACAGAGATGTGCTGCAGCCTCTTGACAGTTTACAGAGTTTTTATGTGAGAAAATCAAGTTAAACCAAACGTTATCAGAGCAGGGGATTTTTACACACTGTAAAATGTGTCTGTGGGAAGCTTTCATGTTTCACTCTGATGCAGCTGCAGATTTTATAAGACGAGAGAGTCCATCTCCCTTGTCCATTTCAGCACAGCATGACGTCCGCAGAGCTGCGTTTGTTCCTGTTAGTGTTTCACCTCAGCCTGCTCCAACTTCACACCGAAACTGGTCATTAAAAAATTAAGACTTTTACATAACTTGGAGCAGAAGCATTCAACAGGAGGCTGCACATTTGTCATACACAGACTGTACAACAGACTTCACAAATTTCATATTTTGTGATAAAAACAAAGCATTAGCTCACACGAGACTGAGAAAAGAACCTACAAAAACACTTGAATATTCAAGTATATTAATACCTCAGACGTACAACACATTCACTGGAGGAAATTCCTGCTGGCTTTACCCCCGCTGTGGGTCTCATGTTGTTAAAACTATCTGTGATTAGGAAACCTGGTTATTCAGCTGCCCAGGGTATTTCTCAAACCGCCTCTCAGCCTCCTCACTGAACGCATCACCTGCAGGGATTCAAAAACAATCAATAAAGCAGCGATAAATGTTTTAAAAAGAGACAAGTTTGACTTTTTGGTGCTTGTTCTGCTCACCGATATGGCAGTTATGGAGCCAGATTCGCTGTCCATCATACTTGCAGTTACATTTCATGGCGTTGTTGGTGAAGTCACTCTCAGCCACCTCGTGATTTGGATTGATCACAACCTGAGGAAACGTTCAGGGAACATTTCAAATCAGATGTTGAAACAGTGCTGCCGGATGTTTTCACACACAGAGATCCATTTTTACTTTCATCTCTAAAATGTGTTTTTATCAAAACATTCAAGAGGTTCAAAATGCTCCTCACCTGAAAAATGTAGTTTCCAGGTCGGACGTCTGTGATGTCAACCCACTGGCAGTCGATGTCGTGACGGTACAAATCCCAGCAGCCCACAGTGATGCCCTGATCGCCAAAGTTGGCACACTCGTACCTTTTAGAAACACCTGAGTGGCAAAAACATGAATTGATTTAAGATGCAAAAGTGAAACCACAAAACTTTAAATACATGTTCAGAAGTAATCTTTAGAAATTGCCCTTAAAATTGGAATTTTTATTTTTTTATTTT
>JAPQLA010000007.1:4857058-4871320 GCA_029822935.1 Naso vlamingii | reverse complement strand
CACAAAACTTTAAATACATGTTCAGAAGTAATCTTTAGAAATTGCCCTTAAAATTGGAATTTTTATTTTTTTATTTTAAGTTTGATTTAATGTCTCTTTTGATTCAGGGGTAATTAATGAGGCAAGTAAAGGGTCATTCTTTTCTAAATGTAAAATTTGTCTCACAAACAGCACGTTTAATTTTCTTAGATCATTCCAAACCCCTCATGGTCTCTAAAACAGAAACAGGCTGTTTGGTTCGACTCTGTTCTGAAGCACCAGACTCACCTTCTTGACAATCTGAGTCTTCCAGACAGAAACTGGCTTTGTGTCCTTCGGCCACTTTGGTGCCGTTGGCGTTCAGCAAATCATAGTGGGTGAAAATATCCATGCTGTGGTAGTGGCTGAAATATACAAAATGTTGTTGTTAACGACAAATGCTTCCAACATTAGAAACTTGAAACAAACAGCGTTAATGGTCTCATGAAATGGATGTGACATTACGCTTGTATTGAAGTTTCTCCGGATAAACCATCATGTTGGACAATGGTGTTATTTCAATCCACTTAGAAATATATCACTGCTTCATGAACTCCACTCTGCCTGTATTAGGATACAATAGCTCATCTAAAGCGGGCCTTCGTCCAGATACTATACTAATGAAGACAACATTACCCATGGCAGGCGTGCCAGACCCACGAGTGCCGGCCAGCCTTTGGCTTGAAGTCGGCCCGACCGATGTTGTGGATCTGGGAGGAGAAGCGCAGCAGGCGTCGGTGTCCGTAGGGCCAGTTGGCTTTGGCAGCAGATTTTGACAGGCAGTCCTCCTCAGCAGCACAGTAGAGCATGTGCAGAGGGCGATCCTCGATGTAAACCGTCTGCTGGACCAGAGGGGCGTTCAGGACGAGGTCAGAGGCCGCTGCACACAGGAGTTACAGCAGGACTAAGCTGGAGTTATGTTTCTTATGTTTTAATGAACCAAGATCAGAATCACTTTTAGTACAAGTGAACAGTTTGTCTTTGCGGAGCTGCTAAAGAAATATGCAATATATGCAACAAAGCCTCCCCGAGATTAAAATGTCACAAAACTGCAAAACAAGCAAAACTGATCAAATTTTAGCTTTTACCAGTTGAACACAGCCAGAAAATGCCTCCCATCATAAAAACCAAAAAAACCCAAAACACAACAACAACAACGTACAATCCAGCTCATTTTTTAGCACCACTCACAGAAAGTCAACGTCAAAAACCAGGGAAACAACAAGCATGTTCCAGATGTGTGCATCACTTTTTAGTGTCCCCTGGAAACATTTTCTGTATCCTTTGTGCTAGTTGCAGCGTTTCTGTAAGTGGTTGTTTTTGCACTTTGCAGCATATTTTTCTACATGCATGTGTTGTTAAATTGGGAAAATGTTTTTTTAATTTGCTTGAGTTTTGTCTGTTTGCTTGTTTTCTTAAGTTGCAGTGTGTTGAGCTTTTTCACAGGCCCACTTCAGAAGAGCTTCTGAGCAGAAACACAACAAGTTTCATCACACAAACATGAAAAGAGAGAAAAATTAAAGAGAGAAATCCTGTCTGAAGCAGAAAGATGTAAAAAAAAGTAACACAATAGCTCAACAATGATATTTCCTGTCATATACTGTATTGTTAGTTTCTTTTTTTAATCTGTTATCTTTTGTGATTCTTTACACTCTTACATTTCCAAAAATCTGTCTCTGAAGTCTGAACAGTTTGCTGAAATGTTTTCGTTTGTTTCTGCTGTCACTCACTCTCAGAACAGATGACTCCTGCTGCAAACTTTGCTGCTGATTTCTGGCAGCTGACCGTTTTGTGATGCTGGCACTGACTCAGTGACATCTCGTTTCCTGTGCACTTCACGCCACTCATCACCATCTCAGTCACATTGCTGCCCTCCCAGTACCAGGTTTCCTTAAATTCAGGGTTTAAAGAACAGCAAACAGACAAACATGCAAACAAAAACTCATTGAGGGCATCAATCAGATTTTAATCTGCAGAGTTCAGTGTGATGCTGCTGCCCTGAAGAACACACGTTCATGACTCATTCTTGGCTGATCACAGTGTGATGCAGAGCGTCTGATCGCTGGAGGACGATAACTGTGCGGTTAAAAACGGATTCATTAATCATGCCACTTACTGGATGACCTCTTGATTTTACAACACGATGAAGTTTAATTACAGACCAAATAAGAATGTTCCACTTAAGGATTAATTGCTTTGTAGTATGTTGTTTGGGTTGTTTTTTTTCAGTATTTTTAAAGATATCAGCTATTTTTGGTCGGAAAACAACTGAGGGCCCTCACTTACTGAGTGCAGTCACTTTCAAAATTAATCGCCGTCGACTGTTTTCTGGTACATGATTTGGACACACACACACAATCAGGCTTCATTATTTCCTTGTCTACTCTGCTATTACTGTAACTGAGTCTAATAAGAGCGAGTGTTGAGCTGTTATGTCGAGCTTGCACTTGTCAAAGCTGTCTGAGTTCTGTTACAGATGATATGGAAAAAACTGGCACAGTTCTGGGTCCTGAACATTTTTAAATATGGCGCTATCACAAATTTGCCTCAGGTTGCCATGGCAGCCATTTTACTTTCCACCATTAGTGTATTATGTATTTTGCATGATAACTCCTGAAACAAGCAGGTGAGAATGGAGTCACAGTGTCCAAGAATGTAGGTAAGACTTTGCAAAATCACGTCTGTTCTTTCATTCTCTGATATTGTGATTCTCTTCTCACGTCACTAAATTCACTGTTAACTATTCACCTGAACATTTTATGATGTCATTTATGGTGTCATTGTAATCCTTGACCATCAGAACGTGGGGCAGACATCATCTTTTGTGTTATTATGTTTGTTTCAGGAGTTATGATGCAAAATACATAAAAGTTATGGTGGAAAGTAAAATGACTGCAATGGCAACCACAAGGGAAATTTGTGTTGGCTGAAAATGTTCAGGGCCCCGAACTGTATAACTGCACCAATTTTTATGCTTTTAAGAAAGTGAAAGTGAACGACTAACCTCAAATGTGGTGCCAAACACCTGGACGGTTAGAAAAACCTTTCATGATGATAAAATTGGAGTTAATTTCAGTTGCGTCTGGTGGATTTGGCGATCACGACGAAGCAGCTCATCAGGGATTCTCTGGGTAATGTTGTCAGACGCTTAGAGCAAAATAGCCTGTGCGTTTTAGTGGACGCTCTAAAATAGTTTCTGTTGTGCTGCTTGTTTTTGTTTTTGTTTTGTTCTGATGCCTCTTGTCAGATTGAGTCTGTAAACAACACATTTGTCAAATGTTTTAATGTGGAACAAGTCTCTTCATTTAAGCCGCTGCTCCTACTTACATTGATGGCATGCATGGAGTAGCCGAGCCCTAGCTGCCTGCAAACCACCATGGCCTCCTTGGTGGTCCAGCCTGTGCTGCACACTGTGCCCCACTTGGACCCCACCTGAACCTCCACCCGGCCCTCATAACTGCTGCGGCCGCCCACTATCCGGATCTGCAGAGAGGCCCTGCTGGGAGTCAGTGAGGGGACACACTTCCTGTCCTGTCTCTGAGCTGTCTGACACTAACGGGCCTCGTACACAGTCCTCAGGCAGAGGAAAATGTGTGGCTGAAGCAGCAGTTTGGTTAAACTTTTTCTACGAGCGGAAAACATCAGCGTGGTTTCCAGATGAGGTCAACACTTGGCTTCTTTATGTGTGATTAGAAACTTCATGTGAGTCTATTTTGGCTTTTTCTTCCCACAGAGAAAAGACCAAAACAGTTTCATGTTTCAACATAAAGGAGAAGAAACATCTACTGCATATGGAACTTCAGATGTACTGTCAGACTTTAATACATGTTCAAGTATATTCCTAAAATACAGAACAGCAACAGTAAGCATGAGAGCAATGATTCAGGAATATATTTGAATGTATTGCCTTTATGCTGCACATAAGCATTGAATATATTTGAATATAAGTGCAAAGTATTTACTGCGTGTTTATGACAGTACGTTGTATTTGCATATGTCAGTCTAAAAGACATCTGGTCAAAGCAGCTCTGCTCTGCTGCAGAAGCTCAGTGGGGTTAATGACCTACTTGCAGGCCCTGGTTGGCGTAGCCCAAGCCCAGCTGCCTGCAGGCCACCATGGCCTCTCTGGTGCTCCACGTCTCTCCACAGATCAGACCCCAGCTCTGCGTGCCGTTAGCGTCTGAGCTCAGCACCTCCACACGGCCTTCGTATCGAGTGCGTCCTCCTGAGAGTCGGATCTGCGTCGAGCCGAAGAGGTTAGAGAGCAAAGCAGAGCATCGCAGATACATGAGGGCCGGGATAAAAACTCTGTTCTTATCTGTGACAAGATGAGATGGTGTCAGCCTAAAGATTTACTTCACACGTGGTTTATATGTTTGTGGCCCAAATTTTAAACTTGCAGAGTTTTTATCCCACTTTTTCAAGCCTTTGTGTGTATCTACAGGAAACTACAAACTACAAATCCAGGAATACTTTGTGTTAAAAATGAAACCAAAAGAATATTTTCATTTCTAACATAAATATTAGGTCAGAGATCAGTTTCAAGCTATTAAACTAATTCAGAGGAAATAAATGATAAACTCTAGGAGAAGAAAAGACAAATGAGGTCACTACTTTTGTGACAGCAGTGAAGAGGAATGAGAGATTTAGAAAATTCGAGTGAAAGTGAAAGATTTCTGTGAGTATGAGCTGTAAATCTCACATGAGGACAAACAGAAAAGACTTTCAGAACAGCAGAAAAAACAATGAATGGATTAAACAATAAACAGAAGAATGTGAGAGATTTTTTAAGTTATTTTCTATGCTGCAATTTATCAAAGCAGAGAATGTAAAAACATAGCTTATTCACACGGAATCTACCGAACTTCCTGTACTAGCTAACGTCATGAATATAATGATGATAATATTAATAACTCAATCAACAATTTAGTTTTTTCTTTAAAGTGAGTACGAGGAACTTTCAGTTTTTGTTGATTCTGGCGCCCCCTTTGGACAAAAGCGGTGGTGATACAAGCACCTACTGTTATAAAGATCTTTGCTAGCGCGTGCCAGGCAGGCAGAACTCGGCATGACACCAGCAACATGTGCATTTGTTTTGGAAGCGAGTGAAAGAGAGACGGCAGGATGGATGGTGATGAGGTCATGTGTTTATATGTGACTGAGAAATAAGTTATCAGCCAGTTGTTTGGCAGTAACGTCCCCGAGACCTGTTAGCTCTGTTTTCTGCAGGCTAACGTTACACAGCCATTTACATTAACGTTACATGCTGAGGTGAAAACTAACAGCTGTAGGCAGAGAATAGAATTACGTTATCGTCACTGCAAAGAACAACACAATTTTAAAAAATCGTTTCGCCTGAGTTCGCAGGGATTTGGACACGATCATGGGTATTAACAGTAACATAAAAATAGCAGTCTGTTCTCTGAGGGTCTTGTTTGCTGTTACAGGAAATCCATAATCATCAGAGGAATCATGAGACTGTTTCATAAATGCTTAAAAGTTCCTCATAGTCACTTTAAATTAACAGCAAAAGTGCAGATGAATCACGTTAGTAAGAAGGTTCAGGTCTGACCGAGTTCTCCAGGCCCATGTAGGGCACGTTACAGCGGACGGCAGCGTCCTCCGTGTGCTGACAGTCCTCTGAAGTTATGTTTTTGAAGGGACAGTTCCAGACGGATTTCTCCTGACCGAGACACTTCACCTCGTTCATGTAGATTGGACCCATTCCTGAACAGACAGACAGACAGACAGACAGATCGACAGCAGTGAGTTGACTCATTTATTTCTGCTTGGACAGAATGTAAAAGGGATTTTAACATATTTCCAGAAGAACTTGTGTCTGTTGAGTGTGCACGTACACACCCTGCTTTGCATTCACCCGCTAAACTCTCGCTCTGTCACTCGGAGTCACAGCACCATGAGGTGACTGTGTCATGAGATTTCTGTGAAAGGAATTCCTTCAGCAGAGTTGGTTTCCGACTCCAGTGACGTTCAGGAATGTTCTTGGACGGATTCAGTCAGTTGGTGGTCTGACAGCCGTCTGAGCACAGAGCATGTTTGCTGCTAGCTCAAAGAGATTTTGTGATGAGTCTCCTCAAGTGACTTTCTCTGTGGTGGAAATAATGATGTACACACACAAGAGGGTAGGACGCCCCCACCCACCGTTTCTGAGAACTTCCCTTCAAAGGATGACTTGTTTCTTCTTCAGTGGAATCTCAAGGTAGTTTACCTAAAAACACACTTTTATGTTCTGAAGGAGAATCACTAATGAGGAGCACACACAAAACTACTATTTACACTATTCTGTAGATTTGTTTATTGTACTTTTTCTCTAGGTATCACATAGTTTGGTATGAAGAGTTTTAGTTCCAGTCATCTGCTGTAAAATGACCAAGGAAAGTAATTTTTGCCTTCAAACTGATTTGCTGTTACTCACGTGGAGGTCAGACAGAGCTGGAATCACAAAACTGACTATGTTGTTCCACAAGAAATGGTGCATTTCCTTACGTGAATAACACAAAAGAAATCCTGACAGACTCTCAGGAGTCTGAAAGGCGCAGACAAGCAGCTTTTTAATGAATGAGGAACAGTATGGGGGAACAAATGACAGGAATTTGGTGGAGCCTTCTAACTGTGAGGAAAACATTCAGTATTTATAAATGGAAATGATGCTCTCAGGTTTGTCTATTATTGTAATAAATGAACAGCACATTTGTTTACTGTGATGCATTTTTTTCACATCTTTTAGTCTCTTTTCATCTTTGTGCACAACATTCCTTTACTTATTGGGATGCCTGCAGGAATGCAGACTTGTTTAGGAAAGGATTATCAGCTTCATGGAATGAAGAGATGACCAGAGAGATACAATAAGCTGCAGACAGACAGCTGATGACTGAAGCGCGTCTCAATGCAGTCCTCACAAACAGCAACCATATGAAAATAATTAACTTTGCAAGTCAACATCACAGCAAATACCCAAAATTTTAAACACAGTTTACTCTCATCGTGCTCAATCGTGTCTTTTGTACTTGTATTGAAGAGCATAACTCCTCATTACAGCTCACACTTTAAATTTTACTCAGTTAATATCACTGAAGTCAAACCTGTGTGTGTGGAGTGAAAGATCATTTTTTGAGAGCTTTTTTATATTATGTAGAACTGCTGAGTGAGCTTTTAGACTCTTGAACAGGATGGAGCTCTGCCTCTGCAGTCAGACATAATGAAAGTTTTTAGGTCACCTCGTAAACAGCTGACTGCTTCTTTTTTTCACTTTTTCATTGCATGTCAGTTTGAGGCCACAAAGCTGAAAAAATGAGTCTTTAACTCCAATCAAATTTTACTAACTGTACATTTTGACTGTCCAGTCAGCTGACCAATCAGGCATGCTGGATTGGTGTTTGCTTCCTGGCTTAAACCACATGAATAAAGAACCTTGTTTTAGACCTCTTACATTAGAAATTATTTAATAAACTGTGATTTAATCCAGATCAGTGTGTAAATTTAACTGTTCAATTGGTACCAGTTAAAATGACCTGCATTAATATGTTTTTGCCATTCCCAATTGTTTTTAATTTATTTTAAATACAAACTTTTTTGCTTCTGTTTGGTTTTTATCAAATTAGTGGAAGATATTTTCCGAACCTTGACCCATGCGGGCTCCGGTAAGAGCCTCCTTGGCGCTGCCAAAACCAAGCTCCCTGCAGACGACGCTGGCCGACTGCAGGTTCCAGCGATCATCACACACCGTTCCCCACTCATTGTTTTTCAGCACCTCCACACGGCCCTCGCCCACCCTGGCACCTCCCTTCAGCCGCACGTTTCTCTAAACAACAAACAGACACATAAAACAATGTTTTAATCCATGTGTAGGTGAGTCAACAGGGTCCCTGTGTCTTTCATGCCGACTCACTGTCAGATTTATCACAGCTTACGGGAACATGTGAACAGAACGATTGTAATTGCTATGAGTAACACCTGTGATTTTCCCACATTGACAGGTCAACATGTCAGCTGTGAAAAAGGCCCCTTGAGCCAAACTTAAGTCAAAAACTACTTTACCGAAGTCTTCAGTTTCTTTTTCAAGCCACTGTTCTGCATGAACAGCGGCCCTGGCATGCAGCTGACCACAGCCGGCATGCCGCCCTCACAAGATATTGTTGCGTTTCTCTTGCTGAACTCCAGGGGGCAGGCTGCCAGGTGAACCTCTGTGCCCGTACATGCCACAGAGTGGATGTGGAAGTAGTTCTTCTGACGCTCCAAATACAACCTGCAGGGAGCAGAGTCAGAGGAGAGGGCTGTGATGATGGACACATGAGCCATGTCCAAAGCCCCACAGTAATTCTGTACTAAACATGACACTCATCAGTGTATAAGCTCTTATACTGCCAAGAAGTTCTGGGGCCATTTCACCACCACAGTTTCTCCTCCTGCTTCAGGCATTACACTGACAGAGCACAGTGCCGACAGCACACTAAAAATGGACTGCATTCACTTTGCATGCTGTCGCCTCTGAGCTTACTTTATGTCAACTCGGTCAGTCTGGACTCACTGTAGACTCCATGTAGACTATAGAAACTTGGAATCAGTGTGTGGTTTACACTAGGGACTCAGCAATCGGTCAAACATAAATAAATGAATGAAATAATGCATTATTTGCATTCACAGCAGACACAAAAATGACAATTTGATAAGATTTAACAAAAATGTAAACATTTAAATGAAGTACCACACAAATGCACCAATGACAAATTTAAAAAAAAGGCTGTATAATGCTCCCATTTACAAAGGTGAACTGAATATTTATTTTGGCTGTAAGGAAATGCTTTGAGTTTGTTTCAGGTCATTACAACATGCACACTCACCAACTTATGTTGCAGTAAGAATGAAATCATTGAGGCTCACAAAAAAATGATCATAGACATTGTCCGAAATCTTGTGAACATGCTGAATAAAAGGAAGCTGAGGCCTCCGTCCCAACACTAAATCATATCATCTTTTATCCGTTTATTTATTGTCTTGTTAATTTATTTATTTAATACTTGAGTAGCCTATGTTCTTTACTGCTTACTTATCTATACAAGCTGCTGGACAGTTGATATTTCCTCAAGGAGATTGATAAAGTATATAAAACCATTATCTGTAAATCTGCATCCAGAAAAATAAAGCAATTGTTTCAGTTTAACTTGCACAGCCGTTATTCAGAGGCATAGTTCGACACTTTCATAAATATGTTAATATGTCAAATTACATTTTCGGCGAAGACTACTTAGACACAACTGATACTATCCTCCTTGTATGGGAAATATGTAGATGTAGCCTTTAGCAACTTAGCTTAGCATATATATTCAGCATACAAAGATGAAAGTGGTATCAATCTTATTCCCTAACTTACAAGGGAAACAAAAAATATAGATTACTCTTTGTCATCAAAACAAAATAACTCACATGTTTGGTGAAATACAAAGAGTTTTAAAAATTCTGCACAGTCAGAACATTAGTGCTTTCTCTACATATTTTGAAAAGTTTTTGTTGGATTATGCTTCATGCTTTGATTCTGAAAATCACATTAGTGGTCACATGTGGACTGCAGCTGCTAAAACAGGAAAAGATGGTTGTGGCTAAGATAATTAGCTTTTCTTATATTTCAGATCCTCCAGTATTTTTCTGACATACTCAGGGGTGTTTGTCTGTGAGGCTTGTATGAGCGGCATGTGTGTGGGTCTTTTCAGACAGCTTGGATTGTTCGTCCTTGGATTACCTTTTGCCAGGGCTGCTCTGTTTAGACTTAATGTTAGCTTTAGCTTTGGATGTCGGCCTGAAAGGTAAACATGGGTTAGACTACACAATAAGGAGACGACACGACAAGACAAAGTGAAATATCACAATAACAGTCACATGACACACAAGCATGTTAAAAACTGTAGTGACACTGCTGAAAAGGATGCATCTCCTTCAACACAGTTGTGAAATACACATGTACTGTACATAATGTGTATTTCTTAGTATACTTAACATAGTATGTAATGATCTAAAGTACATAGATTTGTTAAAAATGACACATTCTTTTGAAATAACACAACAAACAAAGAACTGAATCATGTAAAATGTGGACATTCATAAGTTATTTTGCCAAGTTATCAGCACAATGTACGGCCAAAAGTATGTGGACACACATTTTACTATATACTTGAGTAGTTTTGATCTGTGGCTGTTTTGGGCAAATAAATAAATGAATTTGGCCACAGCATCTCAGTTCCAGTTTGAGGAAATCTTAACGTTATTTCATAGCCTGATATTTTTAAGAACTGATTGCAAAGTTTTACAGGAGGCCGTTTCCCGTTAGACATGACAACAGCAAGATGAAGTCCCTCCCCCCTCCCTTTGACCGCATGAGACCCTGCTTGGGAAAAATATGTAGGGATGTCAAATGTGACAGAGATTTTTTTTTTACTGGGTTTAAATTGTGCTGTGCATTACAAATAATTTTGCAAGTCAAGAAAGTATCAGTGTACACCTCTCCTCTCGTTAACAATATGTATCACCAACATGCCGTCGTTTTGGAACAAAAAAAAGTTTTTAAGGGTGAAAATCGTTTGAGCATTTTCAGTGATGTGAAAGGAGAGTTAATCGGTTCTGAAAGAGCTAAAACACGTGAGTGGCTCTGCAAAGTTTTTAGAGAGTATTAAAGAAGTGTCATGTCAATGGTGAGACTTTTGGGTGTGTAGTCCAATTACATATTTTTTTTCACATGCCTATGCTTCAACAGTTTTATGACACTATAACTTTCTCCAATTGCAAACAGCACATATAATTCATGGCACAAATCCAATGATTCGAAAATAAATAAATACAATTAAATTAAAAAAAAAAAAAAAAAGTTTCCCACTGTTAATTCCTAGGGCTGTGTATTGCCAAGAATCTGGTGATAAAATGCGTTTGAAGACACAGGAGTTACAATACCACATATAGCAAAACTGTAAGCAAGGTGATATATTGCAAATTTTTTTTTTTTAAGGCTGAAACACATCTGACACCTTCAGTAAAAACATAAAAGGGAAAAAAAATGTGATCTTTTCGGGTGTCCACATACCTTTGGCCACATATTGTATGACATGCAATGCACGATCATTCACATGTTTGTTAGTACAGTCTATGCTAATGGGATTGTAACCAATGTGAACCTCAGGTTACCACATTGCTTCTTTTTGATTTTGGCTTTGGGAGGCGTATTCATCAGAGCAGGATGTTACATGAAACAACATCTGAGTCGGGTAAATTCAATCAGACACAGATCGGTTCATGTGGACTCCGCAGACTCAAGCCTGTGGCTTTTTAGTTGAAGAAAGTTAGTGACCTCCTGCAAAAAGCATGCCGTGGTGGGGAATGAGATTTCCAGCTGTTGTTTAGCTTAAAAAGAACCAATCTGTGGGAAAATGAATCCATCCTCACTGACACAGCACAGACTGACAAAATCAGTCCCATCAAAACGGGCTTTAAAATAACTTCATGAGTGTACATTTACTGAACTTATTGACAATTCCGATTAGAAATCAAGTTCTCTTGAGTCGGGCAGTGTTTTCAGTCTGTGTCATGTCAGTTAGTTGAAACGTCAAAGACAGAAAAAACAAACCTCCAAACACAAGTCTACCATGAGTTCTGGTAGGATAAAATCAAAATACACAACATTTTCACATGCTGCGCACCAAAATAATATGATATTAGAGAGAGGAGAAGAGTTCAACTAGCTGGAAACAGGAGGTTATTGTCTGCTCCAACAGGGAACCCACTGTCAGAGGTGGACGGTGGGTTTCTCTGTGACCGTGTACCTTCCACCAGCTGAAACATTAACCTTTGGCCTGGAGACTTTCTCAGCCGCTCGCTTTTTTAGACGTCTGAAACAGTGAGACAGCCAAATTCCATCACATACAGGAGAGAGACTACATGCAAACACACTCATTTATACTGCTACGACCACACACACACACAAACACACACACACAGAGTTTCTGGGCTGCACACAGGTCAGTGGTGAATAACATTTTTGACATTCCACAGGCTTCAGGTCACCGCTGTTTGATTGCAATTACATAACTTTTCCACCCATTCAGAATTTAGCAATAAGGCAGCAACTTGAGTCCCACTGAGCAGCTACAGCAGCTCTGAATCCACCTGTTGTTACTGGCTGCTGAGAAGTCTGACTGTTTTCCATGCTGTGTTTTATAGTGATGGAAACAGACTAATAAATTAAACCTGTCAGATCTTTTTCCAGCTGATTTTAATTTATTTTAAAATTTTGTTTTTGTTTTTTCTTGGAAGTCTGGCTTAAGTCCCATGTAATGATGAAATAGTGATATAAATATAGATGATTTTACTTCCACTGCTGATACCCAGGAGCCAAATACTGATATTATTTAAAAAAGCTCAAGGCTACATTAAAAGCTACAAGCATGACACTCTTGAATCTATGACTAAACTGTCTACAGTTGCGTTGCATTGTGGGTAATGTAGGCACCAGCTTTTTGCAAGAGGTGAGACTGAGTGGAATAAAAAGACTGAGGCTGTGTTCTAATACCCATACTACCCTAATGTTTAGTAAACCAGAAAAACAATAAGTACTTCCACATATGTAGTATGTGAAATGCAGTATGCCAGAGGTACTAGGATGTTCTACTACATATGGTACTTTTCTAGCCGTATTGACCAACAATCCTCTGCACAGCGGAAAATACATCACATACATCACGGTGTGTCGCGCAAATATAAACAAAGCCAAGAGAGCACGAACATCTCACAGCTGACCGACAGAATGACGAGAGCCACAATGACAGATTCTTCTTTCTTCTTATCAACTTATTAGTTTCTTTACTTTTGAAAGTGTAAATACAAGTGTAGATGCCATGTACATTACATAACAAAAAGGGTAAGCAAAACAAGCCACAGCTTCAGCCTACACCTCGTCTATCTTTTCAGTCTTGTTTACATTACTCTGTTGTTTTAAATTTACTGCATTCTTGCTGTTTTCACGTTTCCATGTTCATTCTTTGGAACTTTTAAATTGAGATCGAAATAAATAAATACTATACTATACTATACTATACCATACAGGTGACACATTTAAGTGCAAGTACTGCAGAAGGTTTGTGACTCCTTTGTACAGTTGATATATTAACATACTATCACTGCACAAAGACAAGTGGATAAATGAGTGCAAATGTTAACTTATATTTGAATAAATGTTACCTTAGAATCACAAACATTTAGCCTGCACCCAGATCAGAGACTCCGCCTGCTCCAGTGAGTGGATTTGATCCTCCTGGTCTTGCATTGCCTCCACTTTGAGTGATTTCCAAAAGGGAGGGGATTAGATTTTCTCTAACACTGCCTCAATGGTCATTGCCTTTTCAAAAATTAACCTATGCGTACGGTCATTACATCACCAGTGGGCGTTTCACCTACTGTGGAGCGTGTGTGGAAAGAAGTCTGGCTAAGCAAGACAACTCATATCCACAGCTCTTAAATAATCACACAGATGTTGTTATATTGTGCTGTGATTGAGATTCTGACTCACCATGCATCGTGAAAAGGGTAAATTAAAGTTTTTCATGAAGCAGCATCAGTTTAAACAGACGTATTGCAACTATTCTACATATGAATTTGACATTTTTTAAAAACTCATATCACCATCATCACACCACATACAACCACATTACTTTATTTGGTCCTATAACCCTGCTTTGTCAGCTGAAATGTTGGATTTTTGCTAGACAGGCAGCTTAGTCCGCCAGTGGCTCCCCACCCCTGGCACTCATTGGATAATCGCCTATTCAGCCGTAAAAATCAAAGTTTCAACGCAAAATACCAAACCAAGAGAATCAGAGTCCACTCAGTGGAGTGGGCGAAGTCTCCGGTTTGGGCCCAGGCGGGCATATCTTTCCTTTGTACTAGTGCTGGGCGGTATACCGGTCATATGATATAATTTTTCATATACGGAACGCTGCGAATGACGCTCTGGGGCTGTTTCAGAGGGGACCTTTTTCACTGCTGTGCCGCCACAAGGCAAGCATGAATTAGCTCTTGAGCAAAAACTATGATGGACGGGTTGGATGAGGAAGTTATAGAAACTGAAGAAGACCATGATGACGAAGAAATTGTGTCAAAGAGAGGAGCGGCTTCTGTTGTTTGGAAGTTTTTCAGTTTTAAAAAGTCCAATGTGGACCAAACAACTTTTACTGCAAATGTTGTCGA
>JAPQLA010000007.1:4844515-4856958 GCA_029822935.1 Naso vlamingii | reverse complement strand
ATAAAGTGCAAACCTAGCTTTAACCAAACTAAACCTTTTTTGAAATAAAGGTTTGCTCAAACAAAGATGAATCCCCCAATTAAGTGCCAGCCAAACTTTCACCAAACTTCACTTATAAAAAGTAAGAGTCTAGAGCTGAGAGAGAGCCATAATACCATATTTACCCTAGTTAAAGGGAAAATTGATTTTCAGGGTTTTTATTTTTTAACATCTTCCAAACAACTTGATTTGAATTTCGATTTAAAATCGATTTATTGCTCAGCCCTAGTTCCCAGTTTCATTAAAAGATTTTTTTAAAAACAACAACAACAGCAAAAAAAAAACCTGCTGAAAACCCGCACCTTGATGCTACAGCCCAGCCTGGCAACCCGAACCTCTCATAGTCTCCTCCATAGATGTCCCGAACCAGCTTGTCCACTCGGGTGCTCTCCCCTTGAGAAGCCATTTCTAGAGCTTCCTCAAAAGTAGAGCAGCCAGTCAGCAGGCAGCACAGGCCCAGGAAGGTCCCACCACCGAGGCTGTGAACACACACATACACCACCAGAGAGATTCCATACATAAATATATAAAAACAACAAATATACATAAATATAACATCAGTCTGGAACAAAAGCTGCCTGTCAGACTAAGTATGGACTGTAACATCTCGACAGATATCTACGACTGACTACAAAAAAAAAAAAAAAAGTCTTTGCCAAAAGGAAAACTGGTCTTTTAACAAAAAAGGTAAGTACATTATACAAACTCTGGATTCAAATACACTCATACAGTTTTTCTTTCCAGCACAAAGGGACATTTTGTCAAGAGAACTAAGCATTCATGAGCTTCTCAGAGCCACCAGACCAAGAAACCACACATAAAAATAAACCAGTGGAAAGAGCAGAAGGCGGGAAAACTGTCGGTTCAGTTAACATTTTTCTAAAACTAAACCCAAATCAAACTGACAAAGAACCATCTTGCTCCAACTCACAACCAAACTGTGGGTGAAGGAAGTGGTTTGGTAACCAGTATTTTAAAAAATGCTGCTATTTTTCACACCAAGGCACCGGGAGGGAGACACGGAGGTCAGACATACCTAAACATGCCTCCCACTCGACTGAAAGGAAACTGGCTGCAAATCCCTGCGTCACTTTAACCTGACAGGAGACTGCGTAAACTTTCTAATTGTCACATTTCATGTTTTGTTTCTGCTGACGTTAAGGCCAGTGACACGCTAAATAAACCAATACATCTTTAAATGTGCCATGCTGCACTTGAATGCACGCATCACAGGTCATTAATACTGACATGATTACAAGGCTGAGTTGTATATCAAGGAAAAAGTGAACAGGCAAGAATCCTATAAGCAATAATAAAATAATAATCCTTAATTAGTCTCACACAGGTCTGTGCAAAAAAACGATACAGCAAAATATCACAATATTTATTAGTGATATACTACATGGTATCGTGACCCATGTATCGTGATGCGTATTGTATTATAAAGTCCATGCCTAGATCCACTCCTTAAGTTCAGAAACACAAAAGAACACTTGGGAACTTAATTTCTTGTTTTTAAATTCAGTGTGTCAAGTTAAAGTGCAAGAGTCCATTTAAATTTCATTTTTCATACTGATAATACAGCAGCTACATCAGTGTTTGATAATTTGCCAATACTGTTCAAATAAATTGTAAAGAAAATTTTGAAATAAATTGTTTTTACTGAATTTTATTGCTGAATTATCAATATAATATGATGTGTTGTATGAAGACTATCCAGATCATACACAGCAATTTGTGTTACAGCTCTGTTTTCACTAGGGCTGTCAAACAATTATTATTATTTTTAATCGTGATTAATTGCATTTTTTAAATAAAATGTTTAAAATTATATTATTTAGCATTTCACAAAATTTTTAAATCCATATTAACAATGCAAAGCAATTCTTACCAGTGTAACTTGATTGGGAATCAAATACCAACTGGAGTACGTCTCTTGTGTAAGTCTAGTGCAGTAACAAAGAAGAGACGGGCAGAGCTCGCCCAATGCTAATTAGCTTAGCTCAAATACTGGTAGTCAATGGGAAGAGCTAACCTGGCTCCACCTAAAGTCATCAGATAAACTTTCCAACAACTCTAAACGGTCCTGTGTGCTTGTTGTGACTTGTGTATTTACAGTGTTATGTTATTTTTACACTCAGATTAGCTCTTTATGTCATTTGAATTTTTTGACAGACGTTTTGTTTTGTTGACATACTTACAAGCACATCCGCGGTGTTGTGCATATGTGCACTGTGGTTTATTTTGGTACGCATTTTCTTCTAAAATGACATAAAGTGCTAATCTGAGTCTAAAAATAACAACATGGTAAATAAACAAGTCACAACAGCAAGGGCAGTCGAAGAACGGTCTATCTTCTTGTCTGGAACTCAGAAGGGAGGCAAATAAAAAGAAAAACAAGCTATTCAGAAGTGTGTTGTTGTCTCTCTTTTAGTGGCAAGAAACAGTGGCTCGACTAAGGGTGCGCCAAAGGTACAAAATAGCAGCACACGATTCATGCCATTAAAAATTAGTAGAGTATTAATGGCCGCCTTGTAATCAATCCCATTTAATGCAATAACGCTGATGGCCCTAGTTTTTACATTTTCACTGAACTATACGGATCAGCACAATATGCATCATACCTCATATGATTGTATTGTCATATAATCATACTGTGAGATCCCTGCCAATCCCCAGCCCTAGTACCACAACAGGACAAGTTACAAAGTCACCCGAAACAGGGACTTGAACCCTGGACCCTCAGATTAAAAGTCCGATGCTATCCAGCCTCTGATATTTGCAGTGTAACTGATAAGGAACATTGCTGTTACTTAGAAGAGTGATCCCATAACATGTTTTACTTTGTCTGAATGATCCAAAACCCAAAGATATTCAATTTAATACAACATTACTCTGAAGCTGAAGCTTTCAAATGTTTGGAATTTTTGCTTAAAAACAAAACAAAAAAAAGACTTTTCACTTTAATTAAACTACAAAGTATTTGACTGACAGTTACTTAAATGAGGGTCCCGCAGATTTCCATTAAGATCTTGCATTAGGATAATGAGCATAAAATACTTGAATGTAACTATATTTCATTCAAAACTAAATTATAAATCTTTCACCAACTATAAAATGATTATTAACTGGAGGTGACATGGCCAGTGCACGGTACATGCACATCACTGATAAATACCTGGTCCCTGTAACTCGTTTGTAGTTGTGCTCAGAGTAGACAGCCAGGATGCTGACCCCGGACCCTATGTTGACCAGCAGCAGAGGGTAGGGGTTCTCCAGTGTGTAGGGCCTCTGGATGCAACGATCAGGGTCAGTGGGGTTTTCAAAGTAGTAGCACTCTGAGGGGCCGCTGGACACCACTGAGTCGATGTACAACACACCCCGGATCAAACAGTCCAGCTCATCCAGCTTGTGAAGCTGCAGGTCCGCCATCTTGTTTTTTGTTGTTGTTGTTGTTGTTTTTTAATTAAGAGGAAAGAGAACATGGATTGCATCACTGTAGGGATGTGGTCAGGTGAACACACAGGCAGGAAACTGGGGTAGAAGAGACAGCAGGGGGGCAAAACAGGAACCTTTATCACGATTTAATTTTATTAACCAACTTAGAGATCTATCTATCTATCTAATGACGGAGAGAGCAAAAGGTTATTAAAACAATGTGTCAAAAATGATTCATGTTCTTTGGTTTCTTGCAGATTGCATGTCGGCTTTTACAGTTACACATCTGATGAAATGTCTTTTTTGTCCTGGAATTCATTAACTTTAGATGCAGTTCATCACTGGCTGCTTTTCTATGATTACATAAATATCTGTCACCTGCTATTTATATATGATGACTTCACAATTCTACATCCTCAAACAAACAAAGCAAACAAAGAAGAATGACTGCAGACCCACCGTGCGGAAATCAGACTCAAACTTGTACGCTCCCCCTCCCGTGGCGCAGAGGGTGGTGTGCAGGCTGGAGAAGTGCTTGTTGCGGCCCATCTGCAGGAAGGCCGGCAGGTCATGCGTGGGGAAGCGGATGAAGTGCAGGTTGCCAGTCCTGCCGCACAACGTCAGGTCGTGCAGCTCCAGGTGCACATCCCTGATGCCTGTTTTCCCATAGGCAGTGTTGGAGGTCAGGTAGCGCCGGATGCTCTTTAGGTTCTCCACCTCTTCCTGCTCCTCCTCTGCTGTGATGTCTTTGGGCTCAAAGTACACCAGCTTCACCAGGGTGCCTCCAATGTCCATCCCAAACCAGGGAAATGCTGAAATATGCGAGAAAATATATGCAAAAAAAGTTCTCTAATCAACATATAACATTAAGAAACAATATCATGTCATACTGTCCAAATGCTTCATTCATAGTGATGGGGGCGCGCACACATTGGAGCTCATGTCTCATTGTTGGCCGACATAATGAGCAGCTCCATCCACAGAGGCAGCAGTACAGTGTGTACCGCGAACGCCATCTTGTTGCAAAACAGATCCTGGCTATTTACTGTGACCACAGCTCACCGATATTACATTGTAATACCAATGCTAAAATGATTTTCTCAGTATTAGCATCTTCACATCAAATTACGCTGCAACTCATAATTAAAAAAATTTAGTTATTTTTATGCGATCCATGACATAATATTCTTGCTCAATCTGTAACGTTATGGTCACTGGCTGTCTTTTGTGGGGAACGCCTTGAATTTTTGTAAACTTGAAACGTGCCTTTCCCAGTGAATACACCAGGCCAGCGCTAGCTATTTTAACACCTACGCGGCCTTGTTTTCTTCACCGAGTCGATCCGCTGCCTCGCCGTCGAGTTGGAGGTCCGCCGGTCGGATGTGGCTCTCCCCGCGGACGAGGATGCTTCATTGTTGGGCTCGTTGCTGAAGTAACCGGGCATCTCCTTGTTGGACCGCGGCTGCTTCGTGGGCGTTTCGTCTTCGTCGACAGTTTCATCGTCGCGTGGGTGGCCATTGAACGCCATTGAAATGACAGATAAGCTACATATATGCTGTAGTTTATGACAAATTAAACTATAAAGCCTAAAACACTCCGCTGGACATTAAGATCCGAGACTCTGTACGCCAGCTAATTAGCTAGCTAAGTGGCTGTGTCGTTACACAATACACACGACCGCAGTACATGTCCTTTTCTATGTTCGCTGTCAGGACTGACATGGGCGGGGCCGGAAGATGATTGAAGGACGCCAGAACCAATCAGAGTCCGCCAGTCAGAAAACCATTTATAAAAAGAGGCTGATGTCACTTTTTTGGTTACATGAAAAATATATCTGCATATATAGCAAGAGAGAAAAAGGCACAATTTTATACTCCCAAACAACTGATGAGGAGCACACATATATATAAAAAAAACGGACTAATATAGCAACACAATATATATCACCGAGTTCTTCTGGGTGCTGCAAATTAACAGGATTTCAAACTGCACATTCAATACATTTTCATAGAATTTCAAGTTTATTGATGTGATTTTTAAGAGCACAGCTAGAGACAAGGGCATGAAAATTGAGCTCAAACTAAATCTTGGATTACAAGTTACACTGTTCAATTTACATGTGTACCATAACAAGGAAACATTTTATCTTCATTTTTGCTTCTGCAGCTAAATATCATCTTAAAATGTGCAAAACTTTCTAAAAATTTTTTAACTTTACTTTTTTTTTTTAAACTTGCATTGCTATTTACATAAAAGTCTCATCTCATAGAACACAACACAAACATATTTCTATTTGTAGGAGAAAAAAAAAACTATTGGAAAATAAAATATTATCTCAAACATTTGCACCACATAATAGCCAGTAGCACACAGGTATTTGTCTAGTCTGTGCCTTTCAGGTGTAGCAAGAGTCTCATTTAAATTTCATTTTTTTAAATCGCACATTATGCATTATCTAACTGTACAAGAATATTTAACATGACAACTCAGAGTTGATAATTGTCATGTTAAAATAACATGCTCAAGAAAAAAGCAGTGAAGAAAAATTACTATCATGGGCAGCCATGATTTTAAAATGTATGTGACAAACTGCTCCCAAAAATGTGCAAAGTATACAAATTAATTATGGAGTGTTTTTTGACTGCTGATATCTGAGACTTTACAACCTCTTTGGAATGCTTTTAGAGAATTAGTTTTTCTCAAAATGCATAATTTCATACCTACATATATATGTACAAATAAATACAGACAGTGCACCAGCCATACTTCACAGCACCTTTTTCCAACAGGAAAAGAACATTTGCTGCATGTGATGCAGGCTCTCTCTCCTCCACAGTTCACATCCAGTGAAATTCTAGGATTTTAATCCTCACAAGGTGACATCAGTCTCATTTTAAAAGTGCTTGTCAGACAAACCACACATTTGCAGCAAGTGCATAAATAACCTGAGATCTCAACCCACCTCACAACTAGAATAAGAATGGTGGATTTGGGTTTTGCTCACTTGGGCAACTTCATTCAATTCAAAGTGTTAAAAACAGTCCATATAATAACATGCTCACAATTAATGACATGATCAAAGGCATCTATCAATGCTATAGGTAATTATTAAACAGCTGCATTATGCCTTCCCAGTTCATGATGAAAGTAAGGCACCATACCCTTAAAATCCTCTCTCCAGAGCCTTAAAGCCTAATCTTCTCTTCCTTTAAAGGTCTTAAAGCCCCTTAATTCTTAAACTTCCACGCCATCAGCAGTGCACAGGCGCCCACTCCTGCAGCGGTCAGAATGTACTTTGTATTAGTTGGCAGGGTGCGAGAGAAATTCTTCTCCTCTAAGTCCTGCCGTGTCTTCAGCTCTGCTGCGGGCAAAGAGAGGTGGAAGTTCTCACTGGGGGGGTTGCTTACGCTCAATACAGTATCAGCAAGGTTGGAGGATTGTGGTGGAGCAGAGTTGAACTCTTTGGCGGCTTCACCATTGACTTGAGCTTGTGGTGTAGAGCTTTGACCGTCTAAGTCAAGGATAGACGGCTCCTCGGATATTTGCACCACGTTCACCCGCACATCCTGCGTTTCCAAACTCTGACAGGGAGACTCATACTGGTTTTCCTCTGGTTCATTGTGGTTAAGAGCGATGCCATTCTCCTGGCATGGCAGTGCGGTGTTTGTGTTCACGGTGGTGGAGCTGACGGCTGAGCATGCAGCGACGTGGGTGTCTGGTGCAGCATCACTTATTTCCAGACGCTCACTGCCACCCGAGTAGGGAGCCCCTGGTGAGCTGGGTGCACTGATTGTGGGGCTGCCGTGGCTTTGTGGACGGATGCTGACGAGTTGGCCGGGCTTGCTCAGACACACAGAGCTGTCATCACAGAGAGAGGCGTCCATCCCAGCAGCAGCAGGCAGGTGGCAGGTTGGAGCTGCAGTTTCTGTCTGTGGGCTGCTTTCAACGACCTGCAGGAAAAATTGATAATGACGGGTTAAGTTTATTGTTAAGAATATTGTTCTGTTGGATAAAAACACATCAGCAAAAACTTGCTTTAACTTTGTTTTTTATACTATTTAAAGTGGTAATCTGGAAGATTTTCATGTAGTTAGTATCTGTTAAGTCTCTATCTACTACACAGTGAGGTAAAACAATGTAGACTGACACCGATTCCTGAGTGCGACGCAAGCGACCTCCAGCTGATGGAGCGTGATACACTGTCCAGACTGACTACGAGCGAGGTCGCAGCAGAGGGAGTGGCTGAGTTTTTTTCCCTGTTGGTTGTGATCTCTTCCTCCAAAATGAGCACGTATTTAAGTTATTAATTAATAATGAGTCTCTTGTCGTCCATGTTGATTGTTGACAGGAGGAGGGCAGAAACGGAAGGACGTCAGTGTCAATTTTGGCCAATCAAAATAGGCTGGAGGTTGACCCAGTGTGAGAAACTTCACTCAAATAGAGTCAAGGCGACCGATATTTCCAGCAAGCTACACGCTGCAGCTGTTCACTGTCACACAGTGCCAGTTAGGACATCCTCAGTGAAAAAAACTAAAGCGATCAGCTGTTTGCTTGCTCGCTCACTCGTGTAGCATCTAGTCAGTAAATCGACGTGAGCCAACGGCTCACTGACGAAAGTGTTTGTATTTGCAGCGTTGCAGAGTTCTATGATCTAGGTGTCTGTAGTGACATTCCCTTGCTAAATCAATTAGTGACGCCTTTCCATCAGTCAGCAGGGGTTGGTCTGCCCAGAGGGTGGGCGGAGCTAACGCCACAGGCTTGCTCTTAGTTGTGTCAGAGCAGTGCAGGTTCTTTTCATTTCCTGTGAGTTACAAAGGCAGATCAACACACGAAGAAAATACAGCATCCAGGCGATGGCAGTTCAGCGCTCTGAAGAAGGACACACGTGATCCACTGATGTCATACCAGGAGGTCCACAAGCATGCCTGCAATTACAGCTTAACGCCAAAGGTGGCGTCAGAAACAATGTGACTCAAATCTTTAAGATTACCACGGGAAGTTTTACATAGTAATGTAAATGTTTCATTACAGGTATCCTAAAAATTTGTTGACTGTTCTGCCCTGAAACGTGCTAATACCTCAACAACAGGTGTTTTGATGTACATTGGAGTACTTTTGTTGTTGTTTAGTTGTGTATTTTGTTATTCTATAGATGAGTTTTTTTATATTCAATACTCCAGAATACATCTGCAAGACTTGTGCTTTAAATGTTTGTGTCATTTGGCTAAAAGTAGGAAACTGATAAAAGGAGAAAACTTCATTACAACTAAGCTTTAACAGGTAAAACTTACAGCTTAGTTCACTCGAGTGTCTTACAGGCAATAACTTAAATAATAATAATTTAAAAAATCTCTCACAGTGTTAGACACTAGTTTTTTAGGTAAAATTCATCAATGAACACATTTAGTTAGTATGGTCCAACAACAGAAACACATAAAGTGAGCAGCAGATGCCGACAGTGTGAGGGATCTTTAACTTTTTTAATTTACATATTTTGGTGTTATTCACCTGTGTGGTCGGGGGTTCAGAGGACTCCTCAGGCTGCAGAACAGCAGCAGGTTGAATGTCCACAGGAGGGGTGGTGTCCTGGACTGGATGCTTCTCTGGGGTCTTGATGTGGAGAGAGGATCCATCCGTCACATCCAAGTCTACCTGAGCTGCAGCGGGACTCTGTGGTGGCCTGACCCCTGTTGTTGTTTTTAGTGGATCTGGTCGGGATGGAGTGTTTTCTTCATGCTGATTGGCTACAGAGTCAATTGATACCTTGCCATTTCCTGCACTCAGCTGATTGGGGATCACACCATGATCACCAGAGTTATCCTGGATGTCTGATTCAGAGTTTTCCACCGGCTCCTGGTGAGCTTTAATTTCCCTCTGAGGTGGCGGGGTGGGAGTCACCGGCATGTGTTCAGTTTCGGGAGAAGGAGGAGGTGTTGATGGAGAAGATGCCACTTCAGCCTGAGCTAACCCAGCACATTCAGGTGGGGAAACAGTGACAGGAACCTGTGGGGCCTGTGGCTGCACAGGGGCTGTGGCCCCAGCAGCCAGCTCTGGAGGAGCAGGTGGCTCGGCTGGCGGAGCAACAAGAGCCTGACTGTTCGCACTGCTCTCTGGGACGGGCAGATTACTGGCAGATGGTGCTGGATGGACGTGTGCCCTGGTGACACTGGTTGAAGCAGAGCTGGGGTTGGGATCTAGGGCAAAGCAAAAAAATTTGTCACTGAAATCTATTTTCAGTGCATATGACTAAAGCTTCTAACCATGTATCTGACACAGAAACTAGACGGTAAATTAATTATCATTTAGTAACAATGGAGATGACCATATCGCCTGGTTCCCATATACGTTTGTGTCTGGTGTCCACAGATCCGTAAATATACAGACAATGCCCCTAGTGACCAATGCAAGGAAATGCATTTCTTTATGAGAAGAATAAAAACTACCTGTTTAGCCTGTATTTACAATCAAACTGATAAATCTATTTCAAATTGATGAAGGCGATCTCTGATTGTATGTAACTTTATAGCTGTAGCAGAATAACACTTCTCAGATTCATGATGTGTTAAATTAGCATAAACTCATTCTTTTTAATTATACAAACTCACTTGACAATCCAAATGAGCACATGACCTGGAGAAAATAGCCTGTTAGCTATAGCAGCATGTTAGCTAAACTAGCACACTGTCATGCAGTCTCTTTAAAATCCATACCAAAAGTTCAATTTTTTGAGTGTACTGTAGAGCTGCAACAATGAATTGAATCGCCAACCATTTTGATAATTGATTAATCATTTCAGTCATTTTTCAAACAAAAAAGTACAAAGAATTGCTGGTTTAGCCTCTTAAATGTGAAGATTTGCTGCTTTTCTGTGTCATTCATGATAATAAAGGAGCAGTCTTTGTGTTTTGGGCTGTTGTTTGGACAAAAAACACAATTTGAAGACATCACATTGGGCTCTGGGAAAATAGGATGAGCATTTTCCCCATTTTTTGGCATTTGATGGAATAAATGCTTAATCAATTAATTGTGAAAATAATTGCCAGATCAATTAAAAATAATCATTAGTTGCAGCCCAAATATACTGGAGAAAATTCAAATACAATGCAGGGGAGGAGTCTCACAGGCACATTGCATATTACAGAGATTTCCACGGGAATGAACAGATTTCCGGTTGACTTGCCTCTGTACACATACGTATGTGGAAATGAGGTGCATACCTTAAACACTGCAATCAGGTCTGGGACCAAATTAGACAAAAACATTAACATTTCTTCAACATCATTATGTAAACATTTTGTTTTAAAGTGGCTGCATGTGCAATGGTGAGTCCAATACACTTTGCTCCAATGTTCACACACTAAACTAGAGAGTAAAGTGTGTTGGATTCTTATCCCAATGTTGGGCCTTCTGACACACACTTTGGTTATTTGGACATTTTTTGTGGCTGTAACAACATGGTTCTGTTCAACACTTAGGACGGCTGAACTAAAAGAACAGCTGCTGTGACACTTTGTGCTAATCTAATAAACATCAGCAGAGCAGAACTTGTAAAAGTAAAATATTAATATCTCACATACACAGGAAACCTGAGTTTGGGTGGTGCTAAATACTGTCAACTCATTGCAAATAATGCAGTACTCTACAGTAATACTTGACTTTGTGACTTACTGTTGATGTTTCTCAGACTGTTGTATTCTGCTCTTATCTCAGCAGCCAGTGTTGTATGTTCACACGCCTCAAGTCCTGCGATGAACTGCTCCGGCCAGTTTTCTCTTCTCTTCATACAGTCCAGAAGTAGCACCATACTGTCATGGTTACCGTAAGTCTCTCTTTTTGCCTCTATATTTTCCTAAAATTTCATTTAATTAAAAAAAAAAAAAAGGCAGGGGAGAAAAATTAATATGTCAGTTATCAGAGTAATAACCAGTTTCTCATTAGTGTGACGTTTAATGTTCAAAAAGTCCTGTTAGTTTCATTAGTGATATTTAACTTCAACTGCAATATCCTGCCAGGCAATGACCAAACGTGAGCATCCTTGTCAAAAATGTTCATTATGTGATGTCATGTCAAAAACAAATTCAGGCACATGTTGCCATTTTTTAACTCGAGTAGTTCTTACTGTTTAGTTGCCAATGACAACAGAGCTGCGTCATGCCTGCTTATACCTGCAGTCGTAGTATTATAAAAATTCAGATTCAAATTCTTTGTTTTTGAAAAGGGACAGTGTAAATGCACCACAATGTTAATGCACCCATGATAGCAGAAAGGCTAACTTTCATCAGCATTCCCTTTCGTCTGATGTTAAGGGGCATCCTTGAACAAATACAAACAAAAAATTTTACTTTTCAATTACATGTGAAAAAAACATGTAATATAGGTGAATGACATTATAGGATAAAATCTGCTATTACATGATACAGACGGATAAATTAAGAATGGATTAATGAACATCAAATCAGTTTAAAAAAAACACCCTTGTGTGACGTATTTGCCATTGCGACTCTAAAAAATTGAACATCAATTTTAGATTTTGGTTATTTCAGGCCATTAAAGCACATCTACCCCCCAAAAATTTAACATTAATGTCATATTCTGAAAAAATCTAAGGTTTTTATTAGGGCTCTGCATCAAAAGTCAAAATTTTCGGGCGCCCACTTAAATGTGTCCATAGCACTAAGTATTACAAACTGTAGGTACTGAAATGTGAAATAAAAAGTTTGGTCATATGTAGAATCTTATTTACCTTTTCTCTGATCAGAAAGTCCTTTATTTAAATGAAAAAAAAAAAAGAAATTGTGGACAATTTAGTCAAAGTTAAAGCTGATGTCAGCAACATCTGAAAATCAAGCTAGCTGTAGCATGGCTGCCCCCTCCCCTCCCTGTTTTTGTTCCGGCTCGTGTTTTATCTCGTTTGTTGTCTCTCTCTCTTTAAGTCCAGTTTGCAGCAAAGATTCTCGGTGAGACCA
>JAPQLA010000007.1:4760114-4771909 GCA_029822935.1 Naso vlamingii | reverse complement strand
ACGCTGTCACACATTTTCAGCTACTTCCTGTAACGTTTATTGAATATGGACAAAATGTCAGCAAACACCAGATCTCATAGATAAAGCTATTTTGGGAAAAATGGGCGGGGCTTATGTGACCTATATGGCCCATGATGACAAAGGACAATGACATGTAGGAACACTGAGATGTTCCTTTAAAATAGCAAAAAAGTCTGTGCAAATGAAATTATAATTGTCGATAAAACAAAGTGGGTCACCTTAAAAAAGTATTTTTAAGTGTTTGTTTCAATTTCTGTACATTCACAACTAAAAATAATATCAATTTTCCATAATTGGACAGATATAGATTATGCATCCCTATACACAACTGCTGCACAATTATGAGAAGACCATGACTTAATTAAACGGCAGTTATGGTTACAAATGTTTTGAAATTACTGTTTAAGTAATTTAAATCAAGGGTATGTAAAACAGAAAAAAATCAAAATGAGAACAATCACGAAAGAAATCAAGAGCTGCAAGTTTGATCCTTAGATTGGAGCTTGTTTTCTAAGATTTGTATGACTTATTCTCTCCAGTGCTAATGTTAGCCATCTTGTATACATATTCTCCTTTACTGTTTAACCCAGCACAAGCGGTATGTGTCAGCACTCAGTGTGTTCTGCACATGTGCAAGCAGTCCACCATCTTGGGACTGCAAGATGCGGCAACTCCACTTGATGTTAGCTAGTTTGTTTTGTTTTTTAAAAATTAATTTGAAACAACAAAACAAAATAATTGACTATCTAATCTAGCATGCTAATGTGCTACTGACAAGAGCAATGCTTACTGTAACCTCGCAATTTTGTTGTACAAGTCATTGGATAATGACAATAAAGCTGCTTTACCTTTACCTTTAAATGGTTAATTGAAATGACGTGTCAGACTGCTAGTGCGCCATCCTGATTAGCATGTTAGCATGCTAGCACACAGTTCGTTATTAGCTTTGTATCAGGCACATTAGCATGCTAGCACTATTAGGAAGTGAAACAGTCATTTGTCTTGTTGTTTTAACCAGTTTCACACGTGGATGTAAAATAAAGTCGGATGGATGTCGAATGTTCACAAACGTGTGATAGAAAGCGGGCAGGGATAAAACCATATATAAAACACAACTGGTATTAAGTTTGTCCAAGTGGAGTTGCTGTATCTTGCAGTCCAAGAAGGCGGACCGCTTGCACACGTACAGAATGGATCAGGCAGCTGGTAAAGTTGTTCTTATACTGAAATCAGTATCTGAAAATTCCACTGATATCGCCAAAAATGCTGGTAACTGATCTGATACCATGCAATTTATGAGCTGCTAAACAGTACCCAGCTTCTTCCCAGTGAGCTTAGTGTCACAGACAGGCTCGAGTAAAATGTCTATTTGACAATATTTTACATAATAAAGTCAACCCACCAATAAAAAGGAGATGTGTAAAGAACTAGAGTTTATTTTTTAAGTTGCTGTTGCACTACTGTTTCAAAGTGTTTTTTTTAAATCTTAATATTTTACTAAATTAATATTACATCTTACATTTTACAGGAATTATTTTTAGGTGCTGGTATCAGATCAGTACTCGGTGGCAGCCGATACACAAGTTAGGATTTCAGAGCGATATCGGGAAGAAAAAACTGGTAGTGTAACGTCTCCAGCAGGTGGAATGGATTGGCACCGACAGTGACTTTGACGCTGCAGGAGTCCTTCAGAAACTCAGTCTGACGTTTGTTGCTCTTTCCATCTTCAGTCTCTGACAGGAGGAGCAGGCTCGTACTACCACCTGAACCACAGCGAGCTAGTTGCCCTGCTGGTGCAGCGGGAGGCGGAGCTGGAGAGGCAGAAGGCGGAGTTTGAGCGCCAGAAGGCGTTGCTGGCTAAGCGGGAAGTGGAGCTGAAGAAGTTGAAGCCGCAGGTTAGAGATCTGGAGGACTACATTGACACACTGCTGGTGCGCATCATGGAGCAGAAGCCCACTCTCCTGCAAGTGCGCTCCAAGTTAAAGTGACGACGGGTGGGGGTGGGGTGGGGTGGGTGGGAGGCGGGTTTGCAGTTCAGTCCGCATCTGTTCACTCTAACCTCCACAACAGCTCTTTAGTCTTTTCACTGCTATGCTGTCCTTTTTGATACAAATATCAAGGCACTGAGAGATGTCGAGGCGACTTTTTGCAGACAGCATGCTTCACTGTGCTGAAGCACGGCCTCATGGGAAGGTTCAGCTTGGGCGGTTCTGAATGTAGCAGGTCCTCAGGTTGTTTTCAGGTTCTCACAGCTGATTGGTTTTCAGTTCACAGAGAAGTGAGCCCGGTGGGTTCAAACTCAGATGCTTCCATTTTGGGTTCCTGATTGTAGAAAGATAGATCTCCTTTTCACTTCACTTGTCAGTTTAATCACCTTATCACAGAAAGGAGAAACAGAATTTCAGTCCAAAACACTTTATTTCCAACTACATTCTTGATTTTTTGTTTTTTGTTTTTTTAATATCAATTTTTCCAAAAGTGTTACAGAGAGAGTTAGCAACTTAAAAGGTTACCCTGGTGAATTTACACCTTTTAGCCGCTTAATTATCAGTTGCACATAAATTCCATCAGTTTTTGTCCTGAGTCTTCTGTAGCAAACCATCAGGTTAAGATTGATTTTATACCTTAAAGGGAGCTTTTGGTTTTAGTTCATTTCAACGCAGCATAAAATTCAACTTGAAGCGACTTTAAACATGCTCAACACAATCATAGATCACAGTTCATGTGTAGATGTCTTTGTTTTCATATAGTTGCAGTTGAGAGGAGTAAACCTTTTCAGTTTTTTCAAAACACAGCAATAATGCTCCAAAATCCAAGATCCAAGATTAAGTTGTCAGACAGCAGTGAACTCACAAGATGTAACGAAAGTCTGTAACAATGATAATGATTTTCCCGATTGGTGGATCAATCATTTGATCTACAAAATGTGACATGATTTCAATTTCCTGAAAGAAAAGACAACATCTTTTAACAGCCTGTAAGACAAAGACAAACAGCAAATCATCCAAATTTAAGAAACTGAAAATATTAAATGATTTGCATTTGGAAAACTGGTTCAAACAACAAACAGGTTATGGTAACAGTTAACTGTTTGATAAACTTATTCTGTCAGCTCACCTGTGTTGCCAGATAACTTATAAAACATCAGGCTTTGAAAAAAAGTCTTTACAAACAGGGTCACAGCAACACACCAGTTTGAATTATAAAAGTAATTCCAGGCCACAACAAGGTCACTGTAGGTAATCTTGCTGTAACAGTCTTTGTAGAACAGCAGTGGGATGCAGTGGCTCCTGAAGGTCTTGGACTCGCTGTTCACTTGAAATCACAGCTTAGTGCTTCAGACATGTTGGTCGGCATCATTGTTAGCTTTGGACGGAGCCAGGTGAACTGTCTCCCCTGTTTTCAGTCCAAACGCTAAGCTTAGCTAATGGCCTCCTCTCTCCAGATTCATGCTACATTTAAAAATTAGAGTGACATCGATCCTCTCTTTGCAATAAAATGGTCTTCTCTCTTAAGGTGGACTTGTTCTTTTGAACTGAAATGAACTAAAACTAGCAGCTGCTCAGAAAGACAAATAAATTGAAAACCTATAAATATTCTTCAAAAAGTAGTTTGTATATTTTAATGTAAACAAGCTATTAGATTCATGACATAAAGTCAGAACCACCAACGTGTTTCTCACACAGGAACGTCTGACGCCTCTGTGGCATCATTTACTCCAGATGTGTTTGTTGTTTTGGATTGACACTCTACAAATGTTGCCCATGACGATGGTAAAACCGAGTGCTCTGACAAGTGATTGACTCTACCAACCAAATGAGCGGTGTGAGAGTGCAGCCCCGTCACGTGCACATTTCGGGGAAACGATCATAGCTCATGAATGTTCAAAAGTGTTCTTAGCCAGCAGGTGAATGGTTTTATTTCCCACGCACGAGAAGTGCAGTTTATCTTTTGCTTGTTCCTTCCTCTTTTTTCCCTCCTTTTCTCTTCTTTCTGTTCAATGGGCATGTCTTGAAATTACCCACAATGCTCAGCCTAATAAGCTAACTGATTCTTGCATGGGTCACAGTGTTATCAGGTGAAGACAGTTTCACTCAGTATCAAGATCAGCCATCACAGCTTCTCTGATCTCATGCTTCTGCCTTCCCACGTGTGTGTGTGTGTGTGTGTGTGTGTGTGTGTGTGTGTGTGTGTGTGTGTGTGTGTGTGTGTGTGTGTGTTGTCACTACGACTCCACTGTGGAGAAAATGCCACGACATGTCAGTACTTGAGCCCACCCCACCCCACCCCCGTGTCTGTGTGTCACATCCCCTCCTGCTCAAGCATCGCTACTGCTTTCAGGTGTTACAAAGGGATATTTACCGCATTTTACAGCATATATGCCGTATTGAAATGCCAAATGCTGCCTTATTTTTGGTTAGTTTTGACGTTCATTAAGAAGCTCGCACTTCATTTCTCTTGTTGGGGCTCAAGGCAGGTTTTGAAGAAGAAAAGCCATCTGTTCATGGAAAAGCTTTTTATTTACTTCTGTTCATGCTTTGTTATGATATTGTTTAGATCACTGCACAAAATAAATTGTATGCATACCAATAAAGTTTCCTGTGAAATGCCAAAAAAAAGCCTTGAAAGTTAATCTATGGAGCAGATTAATACACCATTAAGTATTCTGATATGATGCCACTTTTAACAGCATTTGTGGATGTTCTTGCACTACTTCATCGTCAGAACATAACTCTGCTGTACCTGTCTGGTGATATCAGTAAAGTTAGATCTACTTCACTCCGTACTGCACTTTCTAATCGCTCTGTGATTTAAGCACTTGGCCTACTGTGACGCCACCACAACGATGGTTTTTCTGGTGAGCTTGAAGCGTTCAAAAACATCCAAAACTGTCTCATCATCTCAGTTCTGCTGTGCAAATCTCAATATCAAGTGCATAGACGACTGTAGAGACATATTAAATGTGACTCAGCACTTAGGAAGCGCAAGAATAATCGTCCTCTTCCATGTCTTCCATTTTCACAGTTTTTTTTTTATTTAAGTTTAAACTGATTGTATTTTGTCCTTGATCGTGTAGCTGGCGGAATGTGCTTAAGATAGTGTGTGAGACTGGAAAGTTTACAATTCGTGATGCAATTCTGTTTCACAGATTTTGTATATTTAATAAAGAATATTTTGTGTTTCTTGCTCACCGTATGTTTGGTTGTAAATCTTTCTTTGGTGAGTGTGTGTTTGTGTGTTTTTCACAGAGCTGACTGTGGTTAGTGTTTGTTGGCAGAAGGGTTTTTATGTTTGCATTCAGGGTTTCTTACCTGAATATGTTCAGCTCTTCTTTCTGATAAATGCACCCAACATTTACTAAACATTGCCTTCATTAAATTTCTTGAAATACAAAACAGTCTTTTTACAGGAAACTAACAATAATGTAGACCGGTGTGCAGCCAAATTCATCACATGCTGCTGGAGAAACACAGCATTCTGTCACTTTTTATTGACAGTCTGACATGAAAAAACTTACAAGCACGTATGATTACAGTCAATTTAGGCACACTGGGATAATGTAAATTTGTCCCTGGAGCCTAATATTTATTGTGAAAGTGATGTTTTCATGTTTGATGTCATAAATGAAGTAGGCTATCTGATAATCTGCCAATATGCTCCACAAGTGATTTTAATGCTATATTTTTTGTTCCGCTAAATATAGCCTACAAAATGAAGTATAGCCTACAAAATGAAGTCCATTAACACTGAAATCACTGTATACTTCGCACCATATGTGCTGTGGGGTTATATTTGCATTTAACTCCCCTTGTAAGGAAAGCCCTTAAAAAAACTTCAGAGGAATAACCTTTGTGTTCTGAGTGGTAAAGGCTTGATCACAGCAGTCCATCATACAATTACCGCTACTGTTATTACCCAGAGAACATGAGCACAGTAACACACACAGGTACACTTAATATGCATGTATACAGTAAATTCAATAAATACTGCCCCTGGGTCTTTAAACTTAAAAATAAAAAATAATCATAGCCTGTAATTTGTGTAAAAATAAAAGTAAGAATTTTGTGTTACTTAGTCCAACTTCCCATTGTATGACGAAAACCACCACTAGGAGGCTATGTTTTACATTTAAACCCCAAACAGCTGCTTCGGCCTTTGGTTTTTGTCCGTTGCGCTCCGAGGAACGCAACCGTGAAATCATAGCGTGGTCTCTCGGGAAGTGTAGTCAGCTTTTCTACAGGCTAACCGAGCAAAACAACCAGGTAAAACTACATTACCCATGATGCAACCGGTCCCCAGAACAGCTGACAGTTGACCGCGCAGCTCTGCGGTCACATGAACTGTTTTACCACGGCGGAGGAGGAGGAGGAAACTAATGTGTTTACGTTTGCAGCAGCATGGCTGAATATCCGATATTCCAGCATGGCAAGTCTCGTTTCGACCAGGTACTTTTATTTTTCAGTCGCCCTCAGTCTGACACCGGAAGTCAACTTCATAAGAAGCATTTTGTCTGAACCACGTTAAAGCTCCAATTTGTCTGTTTTATGTCTTTGTAAACAAGCTTTTCCATGTTTGAGTGTGAAGTCCTGGTTGAGGAAATACAACTTGGTGTTTGGCGGTAGTTTGTCTGTAACTTTACTGTATCTGTAAACAACTGAACTCAGGTCAGTAGGTCAACACTGGTGTTTTTAAGCGGTGTCCCACGAGCTAATTATACGCGAGCAAAGTTACATTGCCTTTTCAAACATTCTAACGTTAGTATTTCAGCTCGAACTTTGTTCGCATTCAACCGTCTTGGTCAGCTGGATGTTCAAAGTTCAGCAGTGAGCGGGGTTAAAGTTCAAATCATGTGACCTTTATTTGAACTTACGCAGCGCGAGACGTAGCGTTAAAGTCCTAACGGTCACCTCTCAAAGAAATTCTGCTAATGTAATTTCTTCTTATGATACATTATGTCAAAAAACTTGACTTAATAAAGTCGATTTAAAAAATATATGCGGAATAAAAACATAACGTTATATTGAAAAAAGGACCTGCTCGACCTAATTTTGACATGTAACTTGTTCTACTGATATTACAGCATGGACATCCGTGTATTATAGTCAGCGAAATTGATGCTAACGTTACTAGTTATGCTAACTAACGTTCTAGCGAACAACACTCCGGTTGCCACAGAGTTTTACTGTAGGATTATCTTTTTAAAAAAAAAAAAATATATCGCTGCTTACTATGAGGAATTAAAAAAGGGAATTTTTTTTAATTTTTACTTATTGTTTAAGCAAGTTTCCTGTCTAATCTTTACAAGATATCCTGTCCTAATAGACGTGAAATTTGATACAAATTTTAAAATATTTCTTTACACTAATAACGTTACAATTCAAGCAGCCTACACGAAATAGAAACCTTCAAATTTCACACACATTGTACAATGAAAGCAGTACAGTTTCAGATCAAGATCTCAGTCAGAATCAATTTTTTTTTTGTGGTAAAGTATATCAGGTACAGGTGTTTGAATTGGATTTGCTGTAGCTTTTATTGCACATTTACATATCCAATGGTTATATTAACTATGTAAGTACATTTGCTAACACACTTTACTTGAGTAGCCTATTAAAAACTCAATGTTGGCTTGAAAAGCTTATGTTCAGTAATTAAAGCACCAATGTCAGAACAAATTACTCTTCATAATGGTGATTAAAATAATGATCAATACCTTGAGTAAGAAAAGCCAACAACTACAGTTACCAGTAAATTTCACTTTTAAGGTGAAGTGTGTATATAGATGAAATTGTGTGACCAAAAACTTTGTAAAAAAAAATTTACAATGGCAATGTGAGGTCTAAATCAGGTCATAGAGTAAAATGTACCAATAATAAAGCTACAGGTAAGATGAGTTCTCTCTCCTCAGCTCCTCACCAGTGTCAGACTGGAGTGGCTTTGGTGAATAATTGAATTTAACAGATTTTTAAAAACTGTTCCCCCACGCCGTGTTTTCACCAACTGTCCATATGTTCAGGAAGTCGCAGGAGGAGACGGCACAGCAGTGAATCAGATACCGGATTTTCATACAAATTAGCAGTTAGTGTAATTAAAGTTAAGTTAGGGAGGGACCGGTGGCTCTCAAGGCTGCGCAGTGTGGAGCTGCTGCATCTCCAAAATATTTCCTTATGCTCAGTTATTAATAAATTATTGAAAGGTATTCCTGGCACCGTCATTAAAGAAAGTAATTGCAGTGGGTGTGAGTGCATTCAGGTCCACAAAGATGCAGATAGGAAACAGTTTGTAATGGTATTAATGAGCAGACTCCACCTGATGTGTTAAAACAGCTGGCATGCTGTAATATCACTGTTTACTGGGCGACAGCTGGAATCTCTGCCTCTCCCTGCTGAGAGAAACAATCCAATATTCAGATTTGGCTGCTTATGTTTAAGGATAAAATTGGTGTTATTTTACCTTTATAGCAGCTTTCTTTAACTTACTCCTCCTGTCTCAGATTTTCCATTGATTACACATTAATTAGCAAACTTTAAAAGATCACAGGCTGGATTTAATAGCTTATGTTTGGGTCTCACTGGTAATAGTGATTTTTTATTCATGTAATGTGACATTTAAAATGATGACTTTATGATGTATCTTCTTTTTTCTTGTAGAACACATTTTTTGGTCGGTTCAGGCACTTCCTGGATGTGATTGACCCCAGCACACTCTTTGTGACAGAGGTACGACCAGTAGACGGTCCAGAGAAAAATCAGAAATCTCTGTGTGTAATCAGAGCTGCTTGCGTTAAGTGTGGTAAAATTTTTCTTTTAGAAATGTAATTTTGATTGCTTTGGTTTGTTTTAGGGCTGTACAATTAATGTAAATTCAGTTGAAATCACAATATGGACTACTGCAATTTTTAAACAGCATGGGGTGCAATATTTGTTCAAGGAGAAACGTCTGTTTCAAAATACAATTTATTTCAAATATCGTGGTGCTGCAGTGTTGTTCTGGGGCCCGTTTCCGAAAGGAGGATTAACAAAGTCTGAGTCTGACCCTGAACTTTGAGTTGATTTACTCTCAAATGGAAAAATTAGTTTCCTGTTCCAGAAAAGCTGATCTGAGTTAGCTCAGTTAACCCTGCGTAACTTCACTCTGAGTTAAGCGCATGCACCACAACTATAAAAAGCCAACGTTAAAGGAATGTTCCTGAACTTTTGACATAGGGTCTCTTTTTTGGCCTACCCAGTCCTATTTCTGTTAATAGAGACCAGTTTCAGCTCATCTGATGTGGTGTTTCACCTCAATTGCTAATGCTAGTGCAAGTCAAAGGGACCAGTAGCATTCTCTACCAAACTCAGATTAAACACTCCACAGTGCACCCTGTGCAAGTCAAATATGACGACATTCTATTGAGATGAATTTGAGTGTTCTTAAAATAATTTTAGAAGTCAAACTACAGCTGAATTTTTTTTTTATTTGGGGCACTGGTGAGATAAACAGCTACAGGAAGCTGTCATACTGCTTACTTCCTGTTGCTACTAATCCCTAAAGATCCCATGAAATGGATGTCAGAGTGCCATTTACTCCCGTGAATTTACGTATTTCCTGTAAAAATGATAAGCTTGGGTGGAACATGTCGCAGATAGTGATTGCTGTTTAGAGTAGCCAATCACGCTGAATGTGCATTACGCCCCTGCCAAATTCAAATTTGACAGCAGCTAGCAGCGAAACGTAGAAAACAGTCACTTTTTCCAGAAGTGCTTAACTGTAAAATAAAATTAATCAAAACTGCAAAACTACTTTTTGGTCATTGTTGGGCCATGTATGGTCATATAGACAAGGAGAAGAGCAACACATATCTGATTAAACATACAAAAATTGATTTTCCTTTCATGGGGACTTCAACAGAGCCATAAATTAAAGAAATTTAACTGTAAATTTAACTGGCGCTGTTCTGCAGCATCTGCACATGACCAAACACAGCGTAGTATTTTTTAAAGGTTTATAAATGTCATTAATTAGTTCATTAATGTCATTTTTTTGTTATTTTCAGTTGATTGCCCAGCCCTAGTGACCGGTAACAGATTGGATTATAGACTGTTGTCAGTAAATGCTGGTTTGATCTGGTCATCGAATCGTTTGCTCAGATTTTGGTGATGTTGTGCTACTTTCGTTCATCGAGTCATGAGTGCTTACGTGCTCAGGCTAATGAAGCTGTTAGTGAGCTCTTTGGTGACAGTAATAGCAGCGGTAGTTCTTGGGATGTGATGAGGTGTGGACATGTGGGGCAGCTGTGAGGGGTGGAGAGTGCGTGTGTGCCTCATAAAACACACACACACACACACACACACACACACACACACACACACACACACACACCTTGCAACCTGCTGAGCCAGGCGTAGCCTCAACTTGCCCCTAATGATGAGAGTGGAACAGGGACGATTTTGCATACAATCACACACACACACACACACACACACACACACACTTAAATGACACACCTAACACTATCTTGAACAGATGCATAGAAGGGAACATGCACACACACATAGTACACAGATGGCAAGCTCATTAGAACAAATTGGACCACATGACTTGTGTTTTGCTCTGCATTAGACAGTGATCACACCACACAAAGCTGCTCATTGCCTTTTAGGAAACTCATTTGTCAACTAAAAATCAGCATGAAAGTTTTAGTGCAACACAGTTATCACACATTGAACCATGTGGCTGAGGCAGAGGAGAGAAAAATATCTCTGAGCTGACTAAGGCTTAGTTTATATCTATGAAAAAGTTTTTAAAAAGATAAAACATTTAATTGCAGGGGAATGTGAAGGAGAAATTGCCTAAAACTCTTCTGACTCATAAAAGTGGCATTCTGCAGGCAGCATATTATAAAATGTAACTACAGAAACACAGAATGCACAACTTACATGTATTTACTAATAATTAAACTTTTATGTGGTTTATAAAATCAGAAACGGCTGCAGGAGAGCGTGGAGCTCCTGGATCGTTTCAAACAGGGAACTCTGCCTCCAGGAGTGACGGATGCTCAGGTAACGACATAAAAACTTGATTTGACAACCACATTTAGGATCAAATGAATCTTTTTAGTGATAAAGAAAAGTGTTTTTGTTTTAAAGAGCCTTTGACAGGTGCTGTACATGCTATTCTTTTCTGTTTTATCTTTGCACGTGGGTTTTGAAGTGTAAGGTTGTGCTGATTCATCCACAGAAGTTTAACAGAACCAAATGTTTATGAAGCACTTAAGAGCAAGAACAGCTATGAAAATAAATCTAAAAATAGCCAAATAGCTTCTTTGTAGACATTTTAAAGCTTCATTTTTTGTATTATATTTAATGTGATAAACTAACAATCTGTATCTATCCAGTGCATCGTTCCTGTTAAAAAAAAAAAAAAAAAAAAAAAGTAGATAACTAAGATCTTCAGTTTCAAACAGCTGTACTTCAGCTGACCTGTAAAACAGAGACTTCTCAGTAGGGCTGTGCTAAAAAATTGATGCGGCAATGAATCACATTGTTTATTTTCATGATATCTGTATGGTATTGTGACCCATGTATCGTGATACGTATCATGAAGTCCTTGCCAAAACCCAGCCCTAAAGTTCAGTGTTACAAAAGAGCACTTATGCGCTTAAGCGCCTTGAGCACTTGTAAAAGCGCTAACAAATAAAATTTATTATTATTATTATTATGCACTTTACTTTCATGTTTTCAGTTGCAGTGTGTCCAGTTAAAGTGCAAGAGTGCACTTAAATTGTATTTTTC
>JAPQLA010000007.1:4746854-4757410 GCA_029822935.1 Naso vlamingii | reverse complement strand
TCTCCAGTCATAATCAATGTTTGCCTCATAAATCAAGTCACCTGTGATCAGTTCATCTCATACCATCCACACACCCAGCTGCAGCGTGTGGAGTAAAAGTGCACATATGGGCTCACGTATGAGCAGCGGACATATTTTAAAATCATTCTGTGGTTGCACGTTTCCTCATGTTGACCGCTGCTTCAATTTTAAAATTCGTTTTTAAAAGATAATTTAACCAAATTCAAACTTACCGGCATCCGTGTTGTTCATATCCGGGTAGTCGTCGCAAGATAATTGACATCACGCCTCAGCGCACGCTGTAAGTTTGACTGTAAGCGTCTGAGGAAGAGCCACTTGGCTCGAAACGTCACGCAGAAATAAATTATTGCACTTTATGTGGAGCTCATCTGATGTTGCAGACTATTTTCTCTTTTTATTTGTGCCTTTTTTGTGTCCAGCACTCATGCCAAATGTGATATTTTGGGATGTGCGTGTAGTTTTTTGACTTTCTGTTGTACTACAATCCCATTTGTATTGCTTGCTGATGGAGCCTAACCAGTGATAACCGTGCACCTGTCTGTTGCTGTAGTTCCTGATAAACAAAGGCAATCACCTTGTCCAAGTCAGTATAGCGTTTTCTTTTAAATATTTTTTTTTCTTGCAAGTTTGTGACTTTATAATGTCAGAGAATATCTGTGTGTTTTCACATAAATTTGCGACTTTAAACTTGAAAATTCTGAGTTTTAAACTCAGATATTCACCTACCCTCCCTGCTCTTATTAATTAATTAATTTACTTATTTATTTGTAACTACAATGGCCTCAATGTGTTGTCATAAAAGTAGCATTATTAACAGAATAAACACCAACACTGCTCTGAGCTCGTGGTCCAGGCCATGTGGTCAGTTAACAGGACGATAAGCTGCATGGCTAACTGAGCTAACAAGCTAATAGCAGCTATTAGCCACAGTCAAAGAGAGCTACAGCAGAGAGGAGAGTGAACAGCAGCTGGCAGTTTCTCTTGTGATGTGCTGCCCTCTATTTGTTTTCTAGCACTTTGGACAGGTAGCCAGTTCTTACTTATTATACCTTTAAATGACAATTATAAAACAACATTAAGGCTTTTATTTATTTGTAGTTATTTTGTAAAGTGTTTCATGTTTGTGCAGGTTGTTGGCCTCCTTCTCCCAAATCAAACTTTGGCATCAACTGTCTTCTGGCAGGTAAATATTTACTTCTTGACCTGTAAAACTCAGACACATTATCAGGACCTCTTTTTAATTTCATTTCATCAATAGTCTATGAAGACAACATGCTCTAATCAACATTTTTGTAAATGCTCCAGTATTCTCAGTCAGACAATTTTCAGCTGCTGGCGTGATATTTGTGAGGCCCATGAAGTGAGAAACAAACACTACTGCTGCACTCTCTGATGCTAAAGTTACAATGATTGAAACAAAGTTAGCAATGTGAAGAAAGAACCACACAAGGAATCCACTGCTACTCTGCTGTGTTTACACAAATGAATCATCAAAAATGAACACAGTTTTGAAAATACTAAATGTGGCGTTCAGCAGTCTGTAATCGAGTAATCCATCGGATTTATCAGCACATTTACTAACACGCTCCTGTTCTTTTGCAGTGGTTAAACCAGAGTCACAACGCCTGCGTTAACTACTGCAACCGCAACGCCTCCAAGGTAACTGCAACCACAGTTAACCACCTCAGTCTCATTTAGCGTGAAACTGCGTATTAAAAGCTATAAAATACTTTCACATTGTCATCTTACCCACTTCTTACTTAAGCCGGCTCCAGTTGCCAAATTTGTCCAGGGATACCTTGGAGCGGTGACCAGTGCAGTCTCCATTGCTGTGAGTTCCCATGATACATTCCCAATGACTTGATGTCATCACACACCGTTAGTAGCTGAATCACTTATTGATCCATTGTCAGTTTTAAAGTCCAATGTGTCAACACTATATTGAATGTTTGTCAATGAAAAATGTTTTTTTTTCTCTTAAAAACTTGCATTAACTTTTTTCTTTGTTAGCTTGTTGCCAAGTTCTCATATATGCCAAAGATTTGTCTAATCGCTCAGCTAACTTGATAAAAATGTAATTAATCAGAACTTCAATGCAAAGGTTAAAGCTGCAGTTCCAGATGGTGTTCCACGGTGAGAGGAACACATTTGGAGGCGAAACACCAAGTACTTAAATTGTTTTAGCAACAAAGTGGAACAAATTGAAAGATTTTGACTGTGCTCATGAACCTTTAAAGACTCCTCTTCATAATACTTTTATCAGTTCAGCCTCTTTTCTTACCTTTACATCATCAAAGACTCCAATGTCAGAAGAGTAAAAGACGTGTTCACACACCTGCCTGATGGAGCCCTTGGTGTGGACACAGGACCCAAACCGAGCCAATTACTAGTCCCGCTGGGCGCCATCCGGCTGCTGCCCTCAGGCTTGACAACGGCAGCAAGCACAGAAAAAATTCACGGGGTGCCTGGAGGGCGGAACGCTGGGCGGGGAGGGGGGCAGGAGCTCTCCAATTAAACATCCGAACTGCTGACGACCCCCCGCCGGGCCGGGGAGAGCCGGAGGCTGAAGTGGCCCGGTGGTGTTTTATTCTGAGAGGCTCACAGACCTTTGACTGCAGCTCTCTAGTGTGTTAAAATAAGGACAGGGTTTCACAGTTTGTGCAAAGAGCCAGGAAATTTTGTCACTTTTCCCATTGTCTCGTTTCTGAAACTTTAACTGTCCTGAAAACATGTTAAATGGCACTCAGATAAACCAAAACCTATTTTTTCAAACATTGATTAAAATATTTATTGTGTATCTTTGTCATTTTAAAACAAAATGAGTGGCTGATTGTTTTTTCAGATCGGGTTGAATGTGCTCATTCAGAAAGCCGGACGCTTTAGCCCAACGACCAGGCTTTTGGTGCAGAGGTTCATTCCCTTTCCAGCAGTGGGTGAGTTAAAAAGCAAAACATTTCAGGGGACGAACGGGGGCTACGAACAGTTCTCCCTCTCTCTTTTTGAAGAATGGACTAGGATCAATTTTTGTTCAGGTATTTGTCATAAACAAAGGTGCTGGAGAAGTGTTGGTGAGATGTGATAAAAAGGTATGCAGAAGGTAAAGGCTTTGCTTTGAGTTCATCAACATATGGACCAGTGAGTTAAATTGATGAACAAATGTTCCATTTTATTGCATGTCCTCCAGTCTACATGTTGAAGTGTCCTTGGGCAAGATACTGAAGCCCAAATTGCTCCTGATGGCTGCGCCATTAATGTGTGAATGTGTGTGTATGAGCTCCTGATGAGCAGGTTGGCTCTTTGTAGAGAAGTCACCTGCCCTTAGAGTGTGAATGTGTGTGTGAGTGTGTGAATGTGTGTGTGAATGTGTAAATGCTGACTTGTGTTTTAAAAGCGCTTTGAGAAGTCGAAAGACTAGAAGAGCCCTGTGTTAATACAGTCCATTCACAGAAAGAAAGAAAGTGTTACCAAATTTTTTGTCTAGAGATAAAACAAAGTGGGGTGCTGAGGGTGCAACAGCGCCCCCAGCCTTTTCTGTATAGTAATAATAATTGAATTGCCATTGCATTTAAAGAATACAGAAAAGGCTGGGGGTGCTGCTGCACCGTCAGCACCCCACTTTGTTTTATCTTGTACATATGAGATATACATATATACAAGAAAGTTCTCACTTGCCCTTCAGAGCTTCAGTATCTGTGTGATTATGGTGACAATGGAGAAAAAGGAGAATAACAAGACTTGTACTGTAATATAAATCTTCAGATACAGTATAAACTCTTTCGTCGCAGTTGATATTTTACCTCTCCGAGCTGCTCTGTGGTTGTTAGAAATGTGTGTTTGAGAGCCAGCAGCCTCAGCTGAGCGATTTGTGTCCGTTTCCTTCTGCGGGGTCACAGACGTGTTGAGAGCTCGCTTTGTAGGATGTGTGTGGAGCCACAAAGCTGATTTTCATGACACTCTGTCACAAACACACACTCACACCCAGGGGTATAGACCCGTGTCCCAGAATGCCCTGGGCTGCCGGCTCATAATTAAATTGTTTGCCCCCCCCCACACACACACACCATGGCGGCCCTTTCAATTAAATCAACAGGTTCCTGCAGCGCAGCCTTTGCCTGGTAATTGGCTGCTTGTTAGAACTCTGCTGCCGCAAACAAATTGGATAATTACCCCCAAAGTGGCGTCTATGTCAAGGCCTCATTTACCTGATTTCTGTTTGTTCTCTGTGGTTGCTGTTGTTGTTTTGGTAGACTCATATAAAAGGTAATTAAAATGACTAATTGAAGCGAGCAAAAGCAAAGTGCTGTTTGAATTTTCACCCGCTTGATTTTGTTTGCTTACTTAAGGCTAGATTTATTTGTAATAACCTAATCAAGCAGCGGCCTGTCATTCAATTAGATTATGACGACCTTAACTGGGGGGAAAATCACGCCACCGGAAATTTATGGGGATAATTAATTTGTCGTGTTTTGAAAATACTTGTCACTATTTGTGATATTTAGGAAGTAATTACGTGACAAGTTCCTGGAAGCTTTTCCATTAATGACAATTAGAATGTACATAAATGTAATTATTTCAAATAATTACAAATTACAGCCAAATATTTTGGCAATGAGCTGTACAGACTTTAAATTAAGGTAATAAAGGATTTAAAGTAATTATGAAATCAAATTGATTATTGCAATCAGTTTATTGGAAATTTGATCTGTTTGCTGTAGTTTTTGTTATTCCCTGTCATTGTCTGTCCCTCTCTTAATTGGTCTGGATAAAAAAATGCCTTGTGGGTAAAAAGAGCTATTTGTTCAGTCAATTGAATTCTCCTCACAAAGCGACCTGTCAGCCCTGCAGCCCTTAGTACAGATAACTCTGAACGCTGTTGTCTTAAATTAAAAAGGCTCGCGGCGCCACCACTAAACTCTCTAAAATGAGTTTTTCTTATTCCTATTAGAGTCAAGGAGAAAGGTCCAGCTGTATTAACATACATTTGTGTTCACTTTGGTGCTCGTGAACAAATCACAGGGGAGCAACACTGCTGTTTGTCGGCCTAACAGCCACCGTGGTTCATATTTGTTGTTCACTTGAATGCTGCTTGACTTAAAGTCACACACACACACAGGAGGAGTGAGTGTTAAGCTCTGTGTGTTAACACAAATGACATGGCAGTGATGCACTGTATGCAGACAGTTTCAGTGCGTTCAGTGTCGAGCTTTTTCGGAAAAAGAAATCTGAGAATTTCATCACCATATAAATTCTCTAAAATCATTTTGTTTATACTTGTAATTAAGGCTGCAACTAACGACTATTTTCATTATCGATTAATCTGCCAATTATTTTATGATTAATCAATTAATTGTTTATTCCATGAAATGTCCGAAAAGTGCTCAAAACACTCATCCCTGTTTCTCAGAGCCAAATGTGACGTCTTCAAATGGCTTTTTCTGTCCAAACAACAGCCCAAAACACAAAGACGTCTCATTTATTTTCAGGAATGACACAGAAGACAGTGAGATAATAAACCAACAGCTCTATGACTGAGACGATTAATCAGTTATCATAATAGTTGGTAATTAATTTTCTATCGATTGATTAATTGAGTATTTGATTAATTGTTGCAGCTCTACTTTTAATTATACTGTTCTTAAGAAAGCAAGAGACGACACGATTTGTCAAATAATGTCTGGTTTTAAAGCGGTCAGTCCCCATTTGAAGCTGTCGAACCTTGTCATAGTTCAATAAAGTTCCAATTCAGTCATCTTATGACATCACAATCAGCCATTCAAGGCGTTTCCCCCTCCTCCTTTCACTACCTACAACAGGAGCCGGTTTCACCTGCTGGCTGCACGCCTGTCTTAACCTACGCCAGGTTTTACTTGCCGTTTTAAGTCAAACCTGACAGTTACGCCGGTCGCACCATCTAGGCTTCGTGCTGCAGCTGTAAGGTGAGAATTCTGAACTAGTTTTCATTGTGACAGTAAAAAAGTTGAGGACAACAGCGCGTCTGATGACTGCATGGTGAAATGGTGATGACCGTACGAATTCTCCAGATATATACAGAGACAGGGAACTATTTGAAAGATTTTGTTTCAGCAAGACTGAATTGTTTCTGTTAAGTGACGAATTTTCACAGACAATTGTGAAACAGTCAGAAATAGGCATATCCTTTCTGTCATAATCTCAGGGGTGTAACAATACATTTTAACAAAGATATGATGCGTGTCACAACACATGGTTGGTGATATGATACAAGAACAATAAGTGATACGATATGATACAGTTCAATGCCTAGAAATCGATATAGTAATGTTTTTTGGCCAAAAACAGAGGAAAAGAAAAAGCCTGTTTCTGTGCAGTGGTAGAGGAGGTGAAACTCTGGAAAAGCTCGACACACTGAACTCCACAAACATTCAGTTCAAGGCCTCGATTCAATCTGTGGAGCGCAAACGCCGACTGAAGATCTCTGGTTCTCCTGCTGCTTCCTGCCGTGATCCACCGTTACCTGAAGAGACGCTGCTGACACAACACACATGAGCAGAATGAAGGAGAATGAACTGGAGTAACCTTTACAACTATTTACTATTATAACTGAGAGAATACATCCACATAACGACTGACGTGCTAAAAACAAAGCACTAATTCTTAGTGTTGATACAACCGATTTTTGCTTTGAAAACGATTTTGGGAAAAAAAAAGTTAAATTCCTTCTGTTGAGACACTTCACTTTAATTGAAAAAGCATTCTGACCTTTCTGCAGCGAGTGCAAACGTCTGCAACGTGGTGCTCATGAGGCACTCTGAGCTGTCAGAGGGCATCAGTGTGCTTGATGACAACGGCAACGTGGTGGGAACATCCAAAGTGGCTGCCAGGCATGTATGTGGCTCAGCTGACAACCTTTATCTGTCGTGAATTCTTCAGGTGCAGTTTATTCGTTTGTCAATAACATGTTTGTGAGTATAGTGCTAACTGTAAACAATGAGGTGATGAGTTAACCTCTAATGTGAACTGAATTAAAATAGTTTTTTCTTTCCTGACAAGAAACTTTTTTTAAATGTCTGTTTGTGTCCTCATTTTAATTTTTGTGACAGGCACTTTTAGAGACAGCTGTGACCAGAATGGTCCTCCCCATGCCAATTCTGGTGCTTCCTCCCATGATCATGGCTGTGCTGGAAAAGTAAGACAGCATCATATCTTTCATAACTTGAGCTCATTTAACTTCTAACTAATTAGAACTACGTCCACAAAACATTTTCTTTTTAAAACACAAATTTCTGCCTGCTGTCCACTTAACTGCAGCATATGAGAACCCTGAAGGCCTTCAGACACCGAGTGTGTACCAGATAGACAACACGAAAATGGGAATTGTTTGGATCCAGGTGTTTCACATCACACCAGCAGCGACACAAATTTGCGACAGAGTTTTGACAGCAGAGCTTCTTGCAGCTCCTGCCAGGATGACGTCAGTACAGACAGACGGGTTGCGGCTATTTTTCCACAAGCTGTTAAATACTCACATAAATGTTGTTGTATTGTGCCGTGTTTGAGATTGACATTCAGCCACTGACGATGCTGTTGTAGGAGGTGGATGTGATGTTTGTTCCACACACCCATTGTGATTGGTTGATGCCTTTGTTTGCAGTGCGAAAGGTCAGAAAAATTGACCTTGATGCAAAAAATAAAAGGGTCACTTTTTGCAGTGGGATGTTTGTTTTCTGTTTGAAAGTAAAGGCCTTTAAACTTTCAGAAAAGCTGCTGACCCAGTTTTAGTTATAAAACTTCTGGGTGGCATTGTGGTCCGAACAGGCAGACTTTTGGTTTCAGTGTTGCAGACAGAAGATTTTAAACACTCTGTTGCTGCAGGGACAAATAAAATACGCTTAGTAAAACAAAAACACCAGAAGCAGATGATTTTCATGTTGGAAAAACAACACGACACAGAGACAGGTGTCTCCTCTGACCTGAAGAGTTTCTGTAGGTGGTGGCTTGTCTTTGTCCATTCAGATGTTGTGACTTTCTGCTCATACTAACCTGTTTTTTTGCCTTTTACAAATACTGCTGCTGCTTCCCTTAATGAAGGTAAAAGCAGCTTTTCCGCAAGGACAGCAGAGACAATACATTTCAGTCATTGTATTGATTGTGCTGGAGGAGAGCATTTTTTTAAATTAAAAAAGTAAATTACTGCTGTAATGAAAGAAGTGACGTTTTATTGTTCTGATATGATATAATTTACAATAATTAAAAATGCAAATAGCCCCTAATGAAATGACAACTCACAAATAAATAATGAAATTCTCCAAAACTTTAATATTCTGAGTATCTCGGAGTCAGATTCCTTCATCCGCAGAACTGCTGTTGTAGTCAATGAACCATTTCCACCAACTTGATTCAGTGTTGTGTGATATGACCATAATTATGGCTTAATGATGCAATGTGTTTATATGGACGTGCTGTGGTCGGTGGCTTGACTGTGCCTGCGGTGTGCCGAGGAATGCAGCCATCTTTGTAAATCCTTGACAGCACCTGTCCCGACTGCTCCAAGCAGGCGGGCTCAGGCAGCGGGGCCGGCTGCCCAGGTGTGTTTGAGATTCCTGGCAGCTGGATGAGTGAATGAGAGAGGGAGTGTATGTGAGAGCGAGCAGGCTGTGTGGTGGACTGTGGTTGCAGGTGAAGAGTGCTCAGCTATCCTCTATGTCAGCTCGCCTTCACTGGCTCTCAATGGAGCGAGAACAAGGGGACAGAGACGGGTCCCTGGGCGGCCCCTCAATGATGGATTACACTGCTGAGAGCAGACTGAGTGCACTGACAGCTGCTTCTGTCCATGTGCTTCTGCAGCTATGAGAGGTTACAAACACAAGTGTATTCAGAACATCGTTTTTATTTTTGTGTGTCTGAAGCCACATCTTCCTGTGAGCCCAAATAACCAGGTTACCTGATTTGGGGCCAAGCTCATACTTTAATGCAGCAGCTGCAGACTGCAAGAGCTCAGAGAGTGCAAAATATATATATATATATATAATTTTTTGTTTGTGTGTTTGTTTGTTTTTTTAACAGCTAAAGAGATGTATGAGGCTCCAAATCTCCACCAATCAGATTCTTCAGTTTAGATCATAGTCACCACTTTAAGAGCAGTTGTTTAAATTTTGAATTTGAAATTTCAGTTTGGGTTTTTCTGGCCTTACACTAAACAACATTTCAACCATTTCCAAAGTTACAGACAAATGTCCAAAGTGGGAATAAAATCATCAGAGTTTTGCTCTTGTTGTGATCTTGGTTGTTTGGTGTAAAGTGGTGGTAAAACTCAATCCGGACTGTTTTGATTTTTTTTCTAGTCTTGGAGTTACAATAAAATCAAACATGTTTAATGTTATCGCAGGTCGCATGAAGATTGTGCTGTTTAATGACATGAACACTGTCAACAACCATAGGTATTCTCTCGGCAGCACCAGACAGGTAGCTTCCTGTAACTGGTAGACCCTCAAGTGGTTGGTGTAACAGGAAGTCATTCAGTACTGTAGTGTTGTACTATGGACTACAGTACGCATTGCAGTCAGACAGGCTTTTTTTTTTTTTTTTTTTTTTGAAACTTCATTCCCTCAGCAGTACAACTTCTGTATTTGCTCTATTATGCTACAGATGAGACAACAGTGTAAGGTGTCATAAAATGTTTAAAACATTGTATACACTTAAACAAATATATATTTTACGTTGGCTGTACTTTAGCTGCTAAAACACTTCTTGCTTGCACACTGCTGTAAGTTACCATTTAATGCAGTACAATACTCTGCTTTCCTGTCAGTACTACACTCTTCTTGCATAGCAAATATGTTGTTTTACTTTGAAATATGGTCCGTCTCTCCAGATTTTCACTATCCTTGTTTTCCAAGTTGTTGACCAACTAGAAAGCGGTGAAATGATAAAAGTTTTGTTGGATTCCCTCTGTTTGTATGACTTACATCTCAGCACACAGCAGTAAGGCGTACCAGCAGTGTTTGAGATCTCCACCCTGAGCGTGACGTCAGAGGAAGATGGCTGCCATGTAAACATTGTGTATAGTGGTACTAGCAGCCTGAAATTCCACAGGCACGGGATTCCTTGAATGTTGCATAAGAAAAAGATGGGAAATGTGCTGAATTTAATGGTTAACTACAGAAAAAGAGCTAATCTGTAGAACAGCCACAGTGTTAAAACAACAGCTTCTTCTGCTGCTGACAAGAAAACGCCTTGTGGCTTTTCTTGTGTGTTCATAATCACCTCCTTCATGAGGTGTTTGTTTGGTGTAGAAATTAGAAACCAGCTTTTCAGTTCAATTGTTCCTCTTCATGCTCTGTCTTATACACTGCAAGAAAAGAAAATAAGTGGTCATTTGTTGGTGGCTTCATTTCCTCTCTTGTTATTCAGTGCATGTGATTGCAGCAAGTAATGCACAACATTGTTGTATATAGGCATGGGCCGGTATGAGATTCTGATGGTATGATAACCTTAGGCAAAAATATCACGGTTTCACGGTTTCACGGTATTATGATTACAGCTCTAAAATGTGTATT
>JAPQLA010000007.1:4686836-4702656 GCA_029822935.1 Naso vlamingii | reverse complement strand
TTCAACATGAATGGCAGTGAATGGGCTTTAAAAATGCAGCCTGACATCTACTGAAGTAACACATGGTCACATTTGGACATTTGGAGAAGACAGAGACGATCTCTGCTCATGGAGACAAGTCAAACATAGACTGGGATGCTCCATTAATAATCAAGCAGTTGATTTTTATTAATTTATGTTTAATCTTTATTTAACTAGTTAAATCTCTTTGAGATTGGATCATGTTTTTCAAGGCAACATCATTTCTGTGAAATGTTTGTAACAATTTGCCCAGAATGGCTTCATAACTACCAATGACTCCGTTGACTATGGACAGACATGGCTGACAAATACAAAGCACTGTAAAGAGAATGTGAATAAAGAGACCAGAATAATGAGACAGAGTAATGTGATTCCTCAAAGGCATGATTAATAGTTTGAGATACTTGTTTTGCACTTTGTGTTAGCATTATTAGCTGGGAGAAATCCATGCTTTGTAAGTCTTGCTCCCTTCTTATTACCGTGTTTGTGTCTGTTGGTGTGCGCCTGTGTAAAGAGGAAATGGGTCGGCAGTGGGGAGTCAGGGCATTTTTGGTGGGAACAGAAGGTGTCGGGAGGTTCGAGCTCTTCCCCCCTTTTGTAACTTCTTTTGAGCTTTGGGTGTGGGAGAGGGGAGACACGGGCCTGTGCTCTACCCCTAAGGAAAGTTCATGAAACTTTATTTACATTCGTGATGCCAATCACCCAGATACTTCAGCTAAGGACAGACTGTTCCAGTGAGCAGTGGTTTTTCCTGCGAGCCAAAGGTCAGAACACCCCCGTGATCACAACTTCAGCATGACTAAAAACGATCGTGAAAGAGCTCCTCCTTGGAATGCTAAATGCTGTTGTTGTGCCAAAGTGGGTGCTGCCTACTGATAAGATATCAGACTCTGAATTACACATAACTGCACATTTAGAGTTGTAAATAGCCCACAGTGAGGACTGTGCATTTCAAACATGGTCTTCTGGTGTAGGGAATTTGAAAAAGAGTAAAACAGATTTGCAGAAAAGATGCAGAACCACAAACACAAACCAAACATAAACCTGAGGCGTTTTACAGGTTACATCAGTCTGGTTTTGTTGGTTTACTGCTTCAGCTGTGTGGTCAAACTAGTTACAGGCCAAGTGTGTGTCTTTTGGTCAGCAGTGTTGTTTTTAATTATACAGACATGACGTTTGGTCCCTGTTTGCAGAGTAATTAGTGCTTGAAACAAAATGGAGTCCTGGAGAAGAAGCCTAGGCGATGCTGAAGTTGCCTTTCCATTACATGCCATTATTTAGAGCAATATAAACACTAATATGTTAGACATTACATGTGAGTTATATATTCCACAAATGCAATTAGATAGTTTGAAATCCAGGCAATTCATGGAACTGCTTCTACATATAACAAGTTATAAGAAACTGTATGCTTTAAATGAATGCAGTCCAGAAGAAGTAGTGTTGATGGTTGTTTCCTGTTTTAAGTTAAAAAACATTGGTGTAATTGATCTCTGATAACAGCGGTTTCTGGAACTTAAGTTGCAGTTCTCCTCACATTAGAGACGCACAGGAAGTGACACGTGATGTAGGAAAATGTAAGTTAAACCACTTTAAAATCTGCTTATCACACACCACCTTAAACTTGCAACCACAAATGCAAACCACACACATATGCACATTCAGAAACCACAAGAAGCATTTATTATAGTTCATTTCCCAAAGAACACAATAATTATTTGAGAAAGGAGAAAATTTTGTGAGGTGGTGAGACAGAAAGAACGAAACAGTAAAGACAAAGTTTTAAATATATATATATTTTTTGCAATAGTCAATTCATGTTGCGTGTGTATCAGTAGAGGCTCATTTTTGATGAATCACTGGCGCTTTTACTTGTGAATTTGTATTTTGTTTCTATTTGTGGAGGTAGACATTTTCTTAATTTAAGAGATTTTGCAAAACACTTTTATATTTTTCTCATTTTTACAATTCTTCAATTAAATCTGACTCAACAAATATAAAATAAAAAGCATGTTTGCTTATCAGTAAAGAGAATATAATTTTTTTTACTCGTTGATAAAAGTGAGAACTCACAGTCGAGAGTCTTGACAACAAAAGATATCTGAGGAGAAAGATGAAATTTTAAAGGATTGTGTCACATCCTCCTCCCTGTCTCCCATCCGGTGAGAGGACAACAGCAGTGTCGTTCGGCGTTCTGATTGGTCAGCTGGATGTAACAACAACGCCGATTGGCTGAGGATTGCCGCTTCTGAGCTTATAGTTTGAACATAAATACGAGCAGCTCGGTACCTTTTTCTCAGAAACCAGGGGCTGTCAGAGGGGGAGCACGCTGTCCGACAGCTCTCTGACAAAAAAGAACAACGATGCGGCTTTAGTACTTTAGCAAGACTGAATCAAAGTTTTACTCCACACGGAACCGCTGAGTCACTTCCAGCCGGTTTTTCGGATTGAATGTTTGAAAATGTTTTCTGAAATTGTTGCTAGCTGACTGGTTAGCTTCCGGGTTAGCTCGAAGTTTGGACCGTCTTGCTAATTCTCACGTTCCGACCCGAAATTCAGTTTAATCCCTCACAAGCAAAAGCGTCTTCAGGACTGATACAAACTGGACAGCTTAGAAATGGAGTCGGTAAATGTTTTTGGCAATACCAGTCCCGTAAACTCCGTTTTGAAAGGCAGGCCCGATCGGATCCCCGGGCTTTCCTCGCTCTCTCTGCCCGAGCTGAACACAAAGAACACGCACTGCAGGAACCTGTTCTCCCCTGGACCAGCGAACGTGTTGTCTCCCGTTACCAATCTTGCTTTGGACATGAACAATTTAGCTGGACTCGGAAGGTAATATTCTTTTATATCTTAAATTCTACTCATGTTACCTAACTTTTGCAAGCTATGGACAACCTAAACTTTTCCACCCTTCCTCAGCATGCAGAGTCTGATTCACTGTCCACTTCTCTAATTCCCCTGATAACTGTTTTCCCTCGCAGTCAGTGTGATACCCCGAAAAGAAGAAAGCATGCCCCCCTTGAGAAAGTTCCCTCCTTTGCGTCTGACGTCTCATCTGATGCTGGTGAGTCACCCTTAAAGCTTTTGTCTGTGCTAATTGGTGCTCTTAGAATTGATGCACATGTTTTGCATCTGTTTTCAGTTATCCCACTTAATTTCAGATGTGATCATGTGATTAATGAGTATTGCCAATTTTTGTTTTCAATTACTGCAAACATAAATCAGTTCAGTACAGTAAATTATAACATTCAGTTGGTTGGTGGAACCAGTTTCACGTCCTGTGCTGCATCATCTTACACTTATAATGACGTGTGACGCAAATCTCTTCCCTCAGGCCTCGGCATGGATCCCCCAAGCCCCATGGATGCTGTTGAAATGGAGGACGTGTAAGTAACTGTCCTCATCATGTCTTTTTAATCAGCCTGTGGACTGTGTCCCACTGCACCCCCCCACCCCCAAACGCCACCATAACTATCTCCTCCCCCCACCTCCACCCTGTGCTCGGGCTCAGCTGAGCCAAGCACCATTCCTCATCTGCAGGATTATTGTTTCTTCCGTTGGCTTTATGATGGCAGCTTCACTCATTTTGCTAAGAAGCTTAGCTGATGAGGGCATGTGAGCTTAACTTTCTTTAAGTTGTAAGTGAAAAACGTGTGGTGGAATCGACTCAGTCGATTATTTTAAGTGGTAATTAAATTTTTCGGTGTGTGGTGATGTGGAACATTTGGGAGGTTTCGAAGATGAAACTCGACTAGTTTTGATCAGTTTCAGCACGAGTAGCAGCACTGGTTAATTTTCTTAGTTTGTCAGCAAACCCATGATTGCTAATCTTGGGTGGCCCTTCTCTTAATTCTCAGTTGGGTGAGTTTCTGCAGACATCTGCCGCTGTCAGATTCCTTCACAGCGGCATTTGGTCCTAAAGACCTCCTCCACCTCTTTTACAGCGCCTTGCCTGCTCTGAGTTCTGGGGCTGGGGGAGGACGAGCCCCGCGCTTGGGTTTAATGATAGCCCACCCCCTCTGGGTTTTGGCACACTCTTCCTATGCAGTGTTATTTCAATAGGAAAATGAGGGCTGGAGGTTTTTTCTGTGTCAGGGCAATTGAAATGAGGGCACCCCCAGAGAACAACTGCTCCCTCCTCTTTGGTCTGCATTGAATGGGACACGCTCTCTCCTCAACAAACAAAGGGCTCCTGCAGAAAAGGGGTTGGCGGCGTCGGTCCAAGCAGGCATATGGTAGATTAGCTGATCTCTGCATCCCTACTCCTGCCCCACCCCCCACACCCCGTATACACACACACACATACTGAGCTCTCACTTGTTTAGCATACAGGTGGGCATTACTCCAGTGCAAAGACCACCTCTGGCCTCTGTGCATTCACCCAACTTCCTCCAGTCCAACCGCTCCTCTCGCTTTCTCAATGGAGCTGCAGCTTCTTTGTCTTTGTAATTTATGAGCACAAGGTGTTCCAGCAGTGACGGCCGTCCAGCCTTCCTCCTTTACAGGGTTTATTCTAAAGACATGTTAGCTATTTTGAGTAATGATTTTCTTTAATATTCAGCATTTAATTAATTAATCTATCCACTTGAGATTGCTGAAAATTTGACTCTAAATACTTATTACAACACAAGCAATACAAAGATATTTTTATTGGTATTTTTTGCTCTTGACTTAATTACACTTATTACTTTGTGATTAATGTCTGTACTTGCAGCAGCTGCTTCACTTTCTTGCAGTGCTTTCCTGGTATCTGATATATTTTAATCCTTTTCAAATGCTGTCTGAATAATTTGCAATGTTTTCTGCCACAGATTTGAAAAGGCCATTCAACAGTCAAGCAGAGTTTTCAACCAGTAAGTTCCTCCCTCGTCAATAAACTAAAATCATTAACTGGTGTTTGGATGTTACTGCCCTTTTGTACATGCAGCTTATTGCTCTCTAGGGAGACTTTTACTCCTCAAATTAAAACAGCTTCTCTGCCTGTTGATCTGATTTGCACTGATTGTATCTCCTTCCTTTTCCTTCTTTTAATTGTAGGAAGATGCCAATCCGAAGAATCAACTCATTGCCGGTAAGCAGAGTTTTTGTGTTTTTTGTTCCGGCAGTCCTGCATGTCTCATTTTAATCAGTCAAATTTGTTTTCATATTGAATGAACTTTCAAAATTGTAGTTTTGATGATGCTATCAAAGGACGGACAGGAGGATGGGGGACAAAAACAACCCTCATAATAAAATAAATATCAAACTTGCAGCTCGGTTTAGGCAACAAGATTTCTTTTTGTTAGTTTTTTTATTTTAATGAGCTCAAAACGTTCTTCAGTGTTAACCCAACACAGGACAGATTGTTAAATGCTGCTCAGCCTCTCCTGACTCTATCCCTCTCCTCCTCCTTCCTCAGCTCCAGCTGCAGAGTTACAGCCCGTCTCTGAAGGGACAGGAAACAGGCACTCACCGCTATGGAATATTCGGCCGGCAGCCCTCCCAAATGAAGACCTCCTCCTCTGAGTCTGATAACAAGGAGAACATGCCGGAGGTCAGTGATGCAGTTTGTATCTCTGCTGGAACAAAAACCTCCAACAGAATCTTCACCCTGCTGTAGCCACCATAGAACTGCAGTAATGCTCAGAAAGCTGGTTTGTTGCCATGACAAAGGCATTGCATCATTTGATTAAAAAAAAAAATCTTATGATTCCATCTCATTATTCGGCAATTTCATTAATCAATTTTAAAAACTTAAGAGTTGTGACTTCTTAAATAAGATGATTTGGTGTGTGAAGCTGCTTATGAAAAGGTGTTAATGTTTGTTTTTTCAGGAGGGCTTTGAATTCAAGAAACCAACTAAACCGGCGTCTCGCTGTCGTATGCGATCCTTCAACAGCGCTCTGACAAAGGACACGTTTGCCAGCCGTCCGAGCTCTGCACCAGCCCTCATGGTATGCAAATGTGAAGCATCAGTGTCGTCTTGGTGCAGAAAGTGTAAACCTGGCTTCAACGGTGACACTTTGTCTCTGTTCCCCTGTCCAGCTTTCTTCACCGTCTCCAGTCCAGCAGCTGGAGTTTCATGACTCCCCCTTGTTCCTGAGACGCTCCTCCCTCACCTCCTCTCTGAACGATGATGAAGACGACGGCTTCCTGGACGTTCTCGATGACAACATGGAGGTGAGGCCCTGTCTGTTGCATTGTCATGCATGGAAATATTAGTTAAATGGATTATATTGCAAATTCTGTCTATCTGAAATCACTGTTAGCCTTCGGGACATTCAAGGAATCAAGCTTTCAATTAAAGAGCGGCTGTTATTATGTGCACTAAGTTTGTCTGACAAAACTCATTGTCACCCACAGAGTGACTCTAGTATGCCGATGGGAATGGCCAGCTTGCTCACTGCCCCACTGGTGGCTGACAGCACAGGAGAAGACTCTGTAAGTCTGAGTGTTGTAGCTAAAATGTTCCTCGGTGACCTTTTAAAGTTTAACAGTTTAAGACTTGTGTCTTTTCAAAAGAAGGCAGAAAGCCTGTAAAGTTAACCCAACTGTGCTAAAACCAAGTGTTCCCTTCACTTTTAGCCTGTGATCCGCTGCCGGCCGAGGAGTCTGTTTCGCTCCCCATCCATGCCCAGTCCGGTGTCCCGCCCCTCTGTGAAGCGACCCGACTGCCCCGGAGACGAAAACACGCCCGTCAGGGTGAAAAGACGACGCAGCCTGGCAGGAACACAGGTCACCTCCCTGGAACAAAACCCCGGGTCCCCAAGAATGGTGAGTTTTTACGAAAGTGTCTGTCATCGTGGTGCCTGATAGGTTAATTTTTATAATGAGAGGATGGAAGCGGGACTGAGAAGAGAATTCAAACATCGGTGTCCATAACTGGAGCCCAGTATCCATTATTGGTCAGGTCCAAGTAACAGGCTAAGAGCTGAAAGAGATTAATGTGGGAATAAGGAAGTTGAACTTGGAGGTGATTGTTGGTGAGATGACAGATGTTACTGGTTGCCATGGTAATCTGTATTCAGTTTCTGTGAAAACACAAACCTGTCTGTTGGCAGGATAAGTCTGCATGGTTACAACCAGCCTCGCTCACACCTGTTTCCTCCTTACGTGAAGTGCAGAAGTGCCGTCTGAAGCATCCTCTCAGGCTTACAGGCTGTTGGCGCTGGCTTTAGAGACAGTCTCAACAAATTCCCTCATTTTCTCTCTGACTGCCTCCTAATGTTCTTCCTGCTTTGCTCCCAGGGCTGCTCTGCGCTCCAGAGGTCCAAGTCTTTCTGCCAGACAGACATTGAGAAGCTGCTGGACAGCGAGGACGGCTCGAATCAGCTAATAGGAGATTTCACCAAAGTAAGGAGGGAGATAGTGATGTGTCTGACACTGCTAACATAATCGTATTAAATCACTCTTCTTACCCAGTTTAATTTCTCTTTCAGCCTTTTGTTCTGCCCACAGTGGATGGAAAACATCAAGACCTCAAGTACATCACCACAGAGACGGTGAGTGGAGTCACTTTGATGCATCTGTCAAAATGCAGCAAATATTTAGACTTAGGCCAGCAGGAGTAATTGCAATATTTTCAACATCTTCAATAAACTTTGTGCTGTGTGGTCCTCAGATGGTGGCAGCTGTGTCGGATCAGTTTGATCATCTAGTCGAGCGACTAATCATCATCGACTGCCGCTACCCCTACGAGTTTGAGGGAGGACACATCAAGGTGAGTGAGAAAATCCAAATTTTAAGAATCATGTAAAACTATTTTCCTTTAGAAATATGGAGAGGTGTTAAGTTGATACTGCAACTCACTGAGAGCAGTAGAAGTAGTTCAGTTTGATAGGACTTCTCCTGATCTCTAAAGGTCATCATATGAAGGATTTAGTGATGTGTGCCTTTAAGTCATTTTTAAAGTCTGTATGTCTGACATTGCTGCAGAGTTCTGTAACACATTAAAACCATTTAGCAGGAATGCTGCTTGGTCAGTTCCTCTGCTTCATGAATTAATTGGTTGTGTTCGTCTTTGTCCCCTCAGGGAGCCTTGAACCTGCACCAGGAGGACCAGGTGGAGGATTTTCTGCTCAAAACACCGATCATCCCGTCCTGCCAGGACAAACGCGTTGTCATCATCTTCCACTGCGAGTTCTCTTCGGAGCGTGGCCCTCGAATGTGCCGCTTTGTCAGGGAGCGAGACCGCGCCATGAATGAGTATCCCAACCTTCACTACCCCGAGCTCTACATTCTGAAGGGCGGATACAAAGACTTCTACCATCATTTCGAGGTTGGTTTCTCTTTAGCTGATGGTTGCTGTCAGACTTTGTTGACTAATCAGTCAGTATATTTATGTTTACAGTTGAGGCAGGCTACAGTTTAAGCTCGATTAGGCAATTTAATTGGACTACTGTCCTTGTCCCTGTACACAAGCACTGAGGGAGAATCGATTTATTGTCCAACTCCACTACGTTAGGCAGCAATATGCCTTGTTCAGCTGGTTGCTAACGGACCTTCTTCTCGTTAGCCAAACAAGCTACAAACAAGTTAGCAAGCAGCTAGTGGAATCCATGTAAAACCGTGAAAACATTGACAACTTTACAGCGCTGTGCACTTTGTATGTATGTTTTACTTTTGGAACAAATTTGATGGTGCTTCCCCTCGTGCTTACAGGATTCTTGTTTTCTTCTCAGCTTTCTTCTTCAAATTTATGCTGTCGGAGTTTCGGGTCAAAGATACCGCGGGCACTATCAATCATATGCAGAACACTAAGGCTAGACTAGCCTCAGTCTGGGTCTTGTTGAAGTGTATGCATGCAGGACTATTCAACTCCCAATCACATTGTCTAGGTGTGTTAGCTCAACTTTGAGAAATTTAGTTTACTACAATTTCAGTCAGACTAACATGTTTACATGCATTTTGAAAGTCCGTTTTAGCCGCACTGACATAAAAAATTGACTTCCTCTAACACATGTGAACTTACTGACTGGTACCAAGAAGTCCATTCAGTAGCTGTTTGAGAGATTTGAACTTTTTGGGTAATCTTCAATGGTTGGCAGAGAAACAAGGCTATTTCTGAGGAGGATCATGCAGATTTAAGGGCTTTGGGAAGGCAGCAGTCATTTGCGTTGGGAATCCCATTGTCCTGATTAGTGAATGATTGTTGTATGATCGTGTGTGCTTGGCAAAGGAGTCATTGTGCAATAGTTTGTCAGGGATTCCTTTGACGCAGCATATTATGAAAGATAATGCACTGGGCTGACTGTACATTATTTTCTGATAATTACACTACTTGCCGTAGATTATTCCCTCTTGCAATTCCAGTCACGTTTGTGGTGTTTAATAAAATTTCCTTTCTATGCAAACTTCTTATCCTTAAAAAAATGGGTCTTGTACTGTTATTTTTACATGTATTCTATAAATTACTCGTCTTTTACTAAACATTGGTATATGTAATAAAATAAACTCATGCCAGGCTCCTAGATTTTCCTAAGCACATCTTGATGGTCTTGCAGGTAGAGAAAGGGGCCCTTAAGTTGGCTCTTAGCTGAGCTGGTTTGTCACATTAGAAGTCTTTTGGTCGTGGCCTCTCACACTGCAGTGGTGGAATGAAACCCTCGAGGGCTCTTCAGCTCTTTGAATTCTTCTCGTTCTCTTCCTGTGTAGTCACAATGTGAACCTCAGTCCTACCGGCCCATGCACCACGAGGCCTTCAAGGAGGACCTACGGAAGTTTCGCCTCAAGAGTCGTACCTGGGCCGGGGAGCGCAGCAAGAGAGACATGTACAGCCGACTGAAGAAGCTGTGAGACCTCCTCATCCTCTTCAGCTGCCTCTGAAACACACTGCCTCCCCATGAACAGACAGAGCCTGAGGCCTCGCCCCACCAATGAGGAAATACCTTTTGGGATTGTGTCAGCAGGAGGGGATTTTTTAAAGTCTCATTAACTATAGCAAAGTTAGTTATTTATGCACATTTAAAGAGGGAAAGACCTGAAATAATGAATACTTGATCTAATAAGTCGCCTTGGTGCAGTGAACAGATTTTCTAAAGGTGATCTGAAGTAATGTGATCTTTTACAAACCACTTGGACCTACTGCCTGTTTTTACCTTTTTTACTCTGCTGGCTGGCGTTTGCAGCACAAATCACTGCCAGATTGCAATAACAAACCAAACCACACTGCAAAGTCTGAAGTTTCAGTCTCCTTGCTGGAGGATTTTTTTTGTTTTTTGTTTTTTTAAATTTTTTAAATTTTGCTTTTGTCATGTCCCACCTTATTTAAGCACTTAATTTAATACCTTTAAATTGTGAGGTGCTTTTTTTGATATTGTTTCTTGTTTTTACTTTTTTGAATGAATTGTTTACCCCCATGTACATGCAGATTTGTTGGAAGTATGCCCTTCTTCAGGCGTCCCAAGATTCAAATTGGATATTTTAATGACATCTTGTAAGGTGTAAGATTCACACAAAGCTTTTTCTTTCCTCTTTCCTGATCATCAGTTGCAATACATGGTAGCTTTTTGTCTCAGTCAGAAGATACCAAAGCAAACCAACTACCTGTTAACTTTGCAGTGAGATTTTTTAATGCTGCAGGTCAGCAAGTGTTAGGGGATTTTAGATCGAAGAAAAACCCGTTCTTTGCTTTGTTTTGATTCCTCAATTTGGAGAGAAGACATCCTCCCCTCTGCAGAATTAATGTCAGTTTGTAATGAATGGGGTGGTTTAAATATTTTGGTACAGGCTTGATGGGGAGCTGTTTAAATAAAGAGCCAATGTGTGTTCAAATGTGATCTACAGTATCTTTGTGGATTTTTTTTTTGTTTTGGGTTGTTTGTTTTGTTTTTTAGGAAGGATCTTTAAACAAAGGCAATAAGAATGTTTAAGCAAAGTGGATGACTTCAGAGTAAAACCAGGAGTATGTTGAGAAAATTACTTCCATTTTCTTCACAGTGCATTACAGTTGATTTCTGCAGTTAAAATGTATCGTTTAATCTGTCTGCAGTTAAAAATTTCATCACTATAGCGGCCACAAAAATCCTTTTAGTTCCCTAAAATGTTACAGAAATAGGGCTGTGTATTGACAAGAATCTGGCGATACGATATGTATCATGATACGATATATTATGATAAACCGCAGTACCATAAACAAGAGGATATACTGCTTTTTTTTTTTCAATCTTAGGAATACTGTCATAAACACCATAGTATCCACAAAATCTGAGTTGAAAAGCCAAATATAGCAGTACTTTTTGTGCAGTAGCAGTTGGGGATTTAAAAAAACAAAACAATGAAGCACTGCCACAAATCTTTGCATGAAAACTATTAATTCAAAATTGATTATGTTTTTGAGAATTGATATGATATTCCAAAACATACAATATTCTATATCGACATGATTTCTTACACGACCATGTAGAGAGTAACTGAAGACACACGGTCACATTTGAACAGCTTCATTTGGAGAAGAGAAAGATGATCTGCTGATGGAGACAAGTCAGAAACAGACTGGTGTGGTCCTTTAAGGCACTCCAAAGTTTGATTCAAAGTTGTTCACAGGGCTTCAGTGTGCAGCAAACAAGATTTTCACAGATCTGAACTCTAAGAATAGCTCATGTGCCGTGTTCTGCACGGGGCGGGAACACTGGTTTTCCTGTGTCCCTGCAGTTCCTGTTTTTTCAAATTCTCCCTCTCTAGCCGACCTTGGGAGTGGCCTCTCTGTGCTAAGCACGTGCCCAGTCATATACACATTCCTGTATGTGGAGGGAGTGGTTTTGCGGAGCCAGCCAGCCATTCCCCTGACGTGTCCTGACAGGAGTTCAACAGTTCTGTTGCAGGAGGGAAAAAAATTAGAGCCACCATGTGCTGTAAACACGTGACCCATCTCATGGAGAGGCTATAAAGACACAACTCCCTCCCTTCTGGCACTTAACCAAAGTTTGAAATCGGGCAGTTTCCCCGCGGCCATGTGAGCATGAGAAAGAGAGGGCAGGCCTTTGTTTGCATTGCACCAACTCAGCTCTAAAGACTTATTTACAGCCAACAGTTTCTGGCAGACACAAGTGTCTGTTGGTTGTCTTTAGTAGCTCCAACTCAACTGAAGATGCTTTAAATCTTTCTGTAACTGTGGGAATAAGTGTGGCAAGGACAGTAAAGCTTAAATGTAAATATGAGAGCCAAGAGAAAAGAACTAGAAACAAATCAGAAAAACATCTCTCTTCACCTTAATCTTAACATGTATTTGTCAAAAAGTCTGTTGCACATCAAGCTGCTGCTTTTGTCTGAGCAAGGCAATTAACTGCTGAGGTTTAAGGGACCTCACACTTTAACATGCGGCATACATAATGCAACACTTGCAGGGACCTTTCAAGACTGGCTTCATTTTTCACTTCAACAATTGGTTTTTAAATGTAGATGAGTACTTTTAATGTCCCTGCAAAGAAAACTAGGTCTCACAGCTGGACCCATTCAATCAAAAGCTGGAGATTCAACAATTAAAAAGGAAACTTGATGTTTTGCAAAGAATGAAACTTTTGTCCAGAAGTTTCATTATGTGCGCTTTCTGAGTTGTTTGTTTTGGATGGCTTTCCCGTTAGATATTGTAGCTTATAAAAGACTTAAAATATATAAAACAGAAACTAAAAATTGTTTCAGCTGCCAAGTTGTAAAGATAGTTGCTACAACGAGTAAGAAACCAGACAAAGCAAACAGTTGGTCTTCGTGTGATTCCTGTTTCACTTGTGATATGTCAGTTAGCTTTTTTGTTTTCTTTTTTTTTGTTTTGTTTTAAGGTTAAAAGAAAAGTTTAACATCTCTGGAAATACACTACTTTGCTAGATAAGAGCCAATAAAATTTGATGCTCAAATAATGTCTGTACGCTAAGTAAAGCTAAAGCTATCATCTGGTTAGCTTACCAAGCTTTGCTAAAGAGTGGAAACACAGGGACTCTTTTGTCGCTGTATTAAACAAACAAGACAAGCTATAATGTGTTAATAATCAAAGTTGCTTGTAGGCAGATTTTGTTAACGTTGCCTCTGGACTGGTCGAAGTCAGTCTAGCTGTTCCCCCATTTTTCTAACACATGCGAAGCTAAGCAAAGCTAAGCTAACCAGCTGCTGTCTTTGTACCTTCATATCATAAAGATATAAGAATGGTATCTGTCTTTCACCTCCATCTTTCATTATTTCATTCATGAAGGAAACACCAAAAAGCTGTGGTACACCTCATTATTTTTTATTATTTTTAACTTAGCCCCTCAAATGACAAACAAACATTAGCAACTAGCTTATGATCTGAATGGAGCATTACGCCGCTAAAGAGCTAGGCTACATATTTCTAGACTTACTGGATATCGAAACAGAGAAAGTGATGTAATATTTCGTTCATTAAATACGAGGAACACACATCTGACTCAATACAAATTTTGCACCATGTCTACTAAATATGTTTGCTAAGATGCTAGCCTCAGCAATCTTTTAAGATAATAATCAATATTTAAAGCGCACTGCCTTGTGTGACCCGAAAAAATCTGTTACTGCTGCTTTGTTTTTGTATAAATGAATCTAAATATACTTAATGGTAGAGTCAATGGCATTTTCTTAATAAATAAATAAATAAACGTATACAAATTAATCCAGCTCTGTCATCACTTCTGGGTCTCTGTATGTGTGGTGGTGACTGTGTCCGCCTGTATTTGGATGTTTCGGTTTAGTCTGGAAGTTTCAGTTGCTTTCGAGCACTGAAGGAGAGGCTGGGGATGAAGAGCGATGCAGAGTTGGCTGTTTTCTGTTGGACAGGTAGGTACCAAACACCGGTGTTTAGCTTGTACTTGCTTGCTAAATTACTGACCTCTCCATTAAAACCAATAGGCCTACACTATTCCTACATAGCTTCCTGTGCCTAATTTTGATCTTGTGTTTACAAACTGCAACAAACAAATGCTACTGACTCTAGCTTTAAATGAACCATTTTCAAAAAGGAAAAGCCCCTCCATCCATGCTCACATTTCCTAGACAAAGGTTTGCTGTGATCAGGGGTCACAAGCAAAAACAGTTGATATCACTGGTGAAGATGATGTTGAGCAGTTGGGGCCTGCTCTCCCTCTAAGCTGGAAAATACAAAAACATCTGTCTTCCTGTCAGTGCAACAGCACCCTCCAGCACCCTGCTGAGTTACCCAACAAACTACCCCACCCTTCCCATCAACATGTCATCTGTGAATCCACCTCCGTCCCCCCGCCTGCCAGCCTTGTGTTCATACTCCACCCTACTCGACCCTGCAGGCAGCTGCAGGGTTGATCAAAGGTGCCCTCACACAAACACAAAGCTCCAGCCTGGGTGTCACCTTTACACCCCTGTTTGCTCTGACCCATCGACAGTGACAGCAAACTGGCAAACCAGCCTGTAAAACAAGATCCTAACAAGCTGCAAGGGCAGTGAAGCAGCCAAACACGGTGGTTTCGAGGGGAGGGTGGGGGCTGTGGTTTAGCGAGTGAACTTCCCTTTCACATGTCATTAAAGATTAAAAACAGGTCAAATTTTAGTAAAGCTTTTTATTCGCAGGTGCTTGTTACTGCTTTTTGGACATCCTCTGCAGGCTGAGGACGTCTTTATCCCACCTGCTGAGAATGCAGACTATGCAAGACAAGGTTTCCTTTATTTCAAACATGCAAGCCTCACTGTCATTGGTCCAAATACAGGCTGATACATCCTGTTGTTGTTATTCAGCTGGTTTGATCATTGGAGGGAACTATGACTCACAGCTCAAAAACACTGAAACTTGCTGAAGCTTTTCTTGTGGTATTCGTGACACTAGTGGCTGCACATCCGTCAAGCTCGCTGCAACTGCTTCAAAAATGTAAGATCTGTTTTGAAAATCTGATCCTCTACATCACATTATTGCAATGAACCTCCATATTAAAAAATAGGAATTTGCTGACAATGACATTTGGTTTCACTTTCATGCTGAATTTTCCCACCAGTTTTGGCTCATTATTAACTGCAGTTCATGATAAGCCTCTCATCCTCTCGACAGAAGAGTAATACCTGTAAATCTGTGCGGGACAATAAAAGCACACAGTGTGGGTGGAGCACAGAGATACTTTGCCTACACACCTTTTCAGTGAAAAGCTTCATATAACAAGGCTGAACGTTACATGTTGGTGTCCTGCTCAGAGTCGCTGTAAATCTGTTCAGGACTTTATCTCTGGCTGAAGTAATCAATTCTGGTTTAAAGGACTAGTTGGACATTTTCAGGAAATGTGGATTTTCCCTTCCTTGCAGAAAGTTAAATGAAAAGATTGAAATCAGATTTAAGTTTTTAAATTTTTGCAAGTTTTTTTTTTTTTGTCTGGTTGCTGGTGCTGGTTTGTCATTGCATGAAACAATAATCTCAAGTAAAATTCAATGAACGCCATCAGTAATGCCAGAGAAACTCGTCATCCTTTGGCAAATTAGTTTACTTAAGACAGGCAAAGTCCAGGACTAGTTTTGCAGGTTTGGACCCGATGCTGCTGCTAGATTAACAGTCAGGAGATTACCAAAGCCAGCTTGATTCACTCTGTGGGAACAAAAATGTCTAGACAAATTTCATGGCAATCTATGTCTACTGTAGACACAAAACCAAAAGTGTCAGTCTCACTGTGAGTGCACTCAGAGCCACACTCACTCAGCTCACACAGCTAGAAGGTTTTCATCTAGAAAAACAAAAATGGAATCCCACAAACAAGCAGACGAGGCATCACATCCTCAGGTTTGTTTCAGTGTGTTTCAGTCTCAGCAGGTCTGTGCTGGGCCGAGGGTGACAAGGTTAACAGGACAGTGGAGTGAATGTTAA
>JAPQLA010000007.1:4673501-4684634 GCA_029822935.1 Naso vlamingii | reverse complement strand
AATAACTTTGGTCTCCACGGCTCCTCTCTCTCTCTCTCTCTCTCTCGAGTCAGAAACAGTGACCATGACGGATGTTTTCGGCCAATCACGGTAATTCCAGAGAGCATGTGTTCCTGTTGGCTGAAGGATGAAGTCCGTCCACGTCTCTCCGCCCTTTTGTATCCCGTGTTTGTGTTTGAATTGAACAAGTCGGAATTCTGGCTGTGTTCGACTTCCTGTTGGCCAGTTTGTGAAGCCGGGATTTGAGGAGGCAAAGATTTTCTAATTGTAGAACTTTGTCACTGCTGTTTGAGAGACGTGTTTGTTTTGGTTTTAACGGATAAACCAGACAAAAATGTAACAAATCCCATTTAAAGACCAAAACCAACAAATATTGTCTGAAAACTAAAAGCTAGTGTATATTATTCAGAAAAGCTCCACTGTTACACTGGCAGATATTTCTTTTTGTAACCGAACTCTCACACTGAGTCAGTCAAATGCACTTTTTGTTCCTGTGTCTCCACTTGTTGGTTAAAGCTGATTAAATCAACAGATTAAATGAACTGATTCCCACAAAACAAACGTTCTGCCTGGTGCACCTTTTAATAATAATGTATTCAAATAAAATCTTTTGTCGCAGAGTGTCTGCACAGGTTTTAAGACCAATCTATGCTTCGTCCCTCGTCACATTTAATAAGTGTCGCTCAACAGGAATGAAAGAGTAGCGCGATGTTTTCAATTTATGCTTCGGTGAAAAGTTTCAGTCCTCTCCATGGTAACCATATTTGACACAAATGATAAAGTATCAACAAGGAAATTCAGTGAAAACTATCTCCATGGCAACTACCCAGTCACATTATGCTACAAAATATGACGATGTCTGTGAGGAAACAAAACTCTGCAGCTCCATGACATGAAAGGACGTTGTCGTGCGACACTTGGCCCTTAGGCTGAAATCCAGTCGGTGCAACAGTTTATTTCCTCAGAACTTTTGAGCAACTCATCAGGTCATGGAAACGACTAGTAATTAGTCAAGACTGCAGCTGTAAAAAATTTTTAAAAAACTTTTTTTTGGGGGGGGGCTTTTGTGCCTTTATTCTGGATAGGACAGCTGAAGAATTGGACAGGAAATGGTAGAGAGAGAGAGAGAGCAAATGACATACAGCAAAGAGCCACAGGGTGGAATCGAACTCGAGGTCGCTGCAGAGAGGACACAGCCTCTGTGCACGTGGCGCCCCAGCCGTTAACATTTTATCCGCATCTGTTAGTAGCTTGTTTGTTAAAAAGTCTGCACGTCACTAATGACACTCTCCCTGCAGGTTCTCCTGAGGAGCAACCGCATCGACGCTCTGCTCAGCCGCCTCCTTCCTCACGGGCAGCTCCTCTTCCTCAACCACCGCTTCGCTCAGAGTCTGGAGAAGGACGTAGCGGCTTACATGGCCAAATAAAGCGGAGCGGGCGTGTGTGCGGCCCCGCTGTGTGATCGACTCGCTGCAGCCCGACTTCCACCGTGAGCTCACACGAACACGCCGACTGTTGTTTACTTTCAGTGACATTTCAGCAGCAGTAGAAGAAGAGCGGACTCGTGGCAGCTGCTGCCTCAGATTGCATGAGGTGGTAAACACACAGAGTGGTAAATATCTCCCTCAGCCACTTGCAGCTCAGTGTTGACTGTTTACTGTGTGGGAGGCTTCAGTTCAAACCCTGTTTTTGTCAAAGTGAAGAGTGGAAAGAAAAAGTGGCAGATTGAAGAGTGCAGCTGAAGAGGCCACTGAAAAGCTAATCACCAACATCAAAGACGCTATTTATCTGATTCAGCGAGCTCGAAATGTCACCGTGTGACCTTGAGGAATCAGACTTGACCTTGTTTTTGAGGATTCTGGGAGTATAAATGAATCTCAAAGTGCTTTATCGCCTCGATTTGGCTTCTGATGCACCCTTCGTCCCTGAGGAGGAGGAGGAGGACAAGTATGATTCATGTCATAGTAACAAACAGCACGAATGGAGCGTTGAAAGATCAAAGTCAGACCTGTTTAATGTCACTTGAACCAGAAATGTCATGAGTCTCCAAACATTAAGGAGGATGGAAAAGGCAGGAAGTGACATGAAATATTATAAAACCAAGGTGGAGGATCTGCACAAAGGTCGGCATGCTGAATATGAAACAAAACAGGAAATGATGACAAAAACACAACTAAAACAGAAAAACATCCACACACATGATATAACTTATGTGCTCTCGGATCCTGTGAACATCTGTTGTACCTCCTGCTGCGGCTCCCCAAAGCCAGACTCTCCTGCTCCTCCTCCTGGCCCCATAAAAGCCTGTTAAATCCCAGTTTTTGTGCTGGCAACCAAACGCAGAGCGGTGATTTGAGGTGGGGGAAAAGTCTGTCTGGATGCCAGCATCACTTGCTTTGATCTTCTCCTCTTTTCTGTATTAAAAAATAAAACTAATTTTAGAATTACCCAAGGCTGATTCTTTGAAACTTGTGTACTCTGCAATCAAGGACACACAGAGCGTTTTCCACAAACGAGACGGCGGCGACGGCGTGTTGAGAATGATAAAATGTGCACAAGGAGGATTTAGAGGTTGTGTTCCTCTCACGGGGAATAAAAAACATCAACTTAACGTCAACTGGATAAAAACACCTGCAAGCTAAATAACTCAACTGAAGCAGGTAACCAGTGAGTTTCACTGTGAGACCAGCAGAGGGCGATGTTGTTCCTGGCAGCTTCATTTTGTTTCTTACAAACCAAACCAATTTACTAACAAGAAGTTTTTCAGGTAAATTAAAAACGGCTCTCAGATGCAACTTTTCAAAAAGATAAACAGAAGTTATTAAACACTGTGATGCCAAAAGTCTTTGGACACTTTGGCTTTTATATATTTGGTGTCTGGGTCTTTTTTTCATGGTTCCAGTGAAAGAAATTCTCCTTTTTTTTTAAAGACATTTTTTAGGCATTTATACCTTTATTCTCAATCGAGCAGCTGAAGAATTGGACAGGAAATACGGGAGAGAGGGAATGACATGCAGCAAAGGGCCACAGGGTGGAATCGAACATGTGGCCGCTGCAGCGGGGACACAGCCTCTGTTCATGGGGCACCTGCTCTACCAACTGAGCTGACTGGGCGCCCCAGAAACTCTCTCTCTATTTAAACAGATCAAGGCAACATACAAATAATGTTATCATTTAGATTTCTTGGGTCCATGCCTTTATTTACACAAATAAAACAAACATAATAACAAAAAGGGTCGTGGAAATAATACAAAATCCAATAAATTTAAATAAATGAACATACATTTATGAAAGTTTAAATTCACAATAAAAAAGCAAAAGATTGAGCTGAAATATTTTAGTGTATCTTGATGATAATAAAAAAAAAAAAGTCACATTAAACAAATGATAGCCTTTCAGATATTTGTGCCGTTACAGTTTAACGGAGACGATCATTTTCTTTTCATCTTCAGATGTCATGAATGTCAGTCCCATCATCAGATTTTTCTGGTTCAGCCACATTTTTAATGAAGTTCTCTCTGCCAGCAGCAGGTCTCAAGTTTTGGGAATTCTACAACCCTGATTGCAAATAAAGTTGTGACGCTGTGTAAAATTAAAATAAAAACCAAACAGAACCATTTCCAAACAGACTGTTTATAATCAGAGGTTTCAGGAAGTGTTTTTGAGTTCATGTAGAAATGTTTTGAAATCGTGTGTTTACAAAGTGCTGAACTTCTCTCCATCCTTGCTTGTAAGCGACTAAGACTAACCCAAACATGATCCTCTCACCTGTAACCAGTGAACCGGGTTTCCTGTGGAATGCTCCAAACATGTTTTTTGGAACTTGCTTCTGTCCTAACTTGCTTGGAGCGTTGCTGGTATCAGAGTCAGAATAAAGAAATACTTATAAAAATGAATGAGGCTGATGAGGAGAAGATTTTAAGAGCAGTGTGTAGGATTTAAAGCTGTCTGTGCTTACCTGCTCACCTGCTGCTGCTGTGCATGCAGCACTCACCTGTAGCCTCCGAGTCTACAATCTGCTTGTGGGGATGTTGACAGTCAACTTCATGGGTTTGCATATTTACACTAATGTTATGCATGTCCATCTGCACAAATTAACAGCATTCACCAGGTAACCACTCTTTAAATTCAAACATACATTTATTCTTTTAAAAGAGACTTTTCTTTCCGAGTGGATCCGGCCTTTTGTCCAGTTTTCAGATCGTAAGCCTAAAAATCTGTCCTAAAGAAACACGTCAAGTCCCTCCATCGCTGTAACTGTGTTTTTCTCATTGCTTCAGTTGGATGTTGGACCTTCACTGTAGAGGATGATGATGCTGTTTTCTCTCCTATCTGCTGAAGAGTTCATGTTTCTCTGTGATCGTCTTAAACCTTAGTTTAACATGTTTACATGCGAGATGAATCGGTGACATCACAACTAGTTTGGAAGTTGGTCGTGAGTAAATAATAACAGGAGTGTCATGAGGGAACTGAAAACTTCTGTAAACACTGACTTCAAGGTTAGGGAAGATTAATTTTGGGTTTGTTACTTTGAGTTTTATAATGAAAATAACTGTGTATTCGTAGATTTTGGATCTTTCAAAGAGGAGAAAGAGCAGATTTTTAAGACTTTTTGACCATGTAACTGGTTAAAAATGACCACGAAACTTTCCAAGCCATTAGTTGCGTTATTTTTGCATTTTTTTCTGTTTTTTTAATGTTTAGTCTTGGAAATGAGCTTATCTGATTAAATATCAGCCAATTTGTCTAATGTTCTCGGATGTTTCGAGCACTTTCTCACAAGCAAAAAAACAAACAAAACAAAGATGTTTTCACCTCAAGCATCTCATCTGAAAGTGAAGCATTAGTTTTCATCCGACAGCATGTTTTTTGCTTTGCTGTAATGAAATGAGCTGTTTTAGCAGAAAAACAACTGAGTAATCAAGCCTTGTCCACTCACATGAACTTATAAAGTTTGTTTAAATATGCTCAATACTTCTTAACTCTTGGAAAAAATGTTTTGGTTTAAAATCTAAAAAAAAACACATTTAAGTTTCCTTCAGTTTGCTCTCTTAGTTCAACACATGCAGTTACTTGGATCTATTCATGTCACTGTCTTAAATGTGCAACAAATTGCAGAGTCAGGGCAAAGCTGGGCTTCTCCACTAGGGGGCAGTATGTAGGCGGACATGTGAGAGCTGCAGTGTTTGCTGCTGATGCTGAGACAAACTGTGACACCGGAGCAGAAACCAGGAATGCTGCTGCAGCTTTGAAACAACTTAAAATGAGCTGGTTGATGTCAAACAAACAACTGAAATTGTTTTCATGTGTGTGAAATCAGTTTGTAGTCAGAACTCATCACTGATGCACAGACACAGGAAGTCGACCTTTGCATGCAAACAGCTGTTGGTTAAAAAACCCGAGTTCAAGTCAAGTTGAGATTACAGGATCTGCTGCAGACGTCATGTATGTTTGTGTGTATGTTTTATTTTGATAGGCAGGATTTGTAAAAACAACACGTTACACACCACAGTGTACAAATAAACATGAGTGGATTAGAAAGAGGGGAAGTCAGAAGGACAAAAATGTAGCTCAGTGTAATTTCACAAAGAGCTCTGAGGGCTGGAAAACGCTCCAGTTCTGCAAAATGAGCATGTTTACTCTCATTAGTTGTTTTCACTCTTAAATTTGCCTGTCTGGGCTCAAAGTTAAAGGATTAAACGGGTTGAGGTTATGAAGAGGCTCTTAACAAAGAGCTGCTGAAACCAAAGTGTCTGCGAGTTCTGCTTCCAGCCAGACGCAGAGGTGATCTCTCCCTGATTAACACGAGGCACAAGCTCGTCGCTGAAATCAGCTGCTTTAATGTGGAGCTGAAATGAAAAACCCGAACGCTCTCTGGCTTCAACAGCACTTACAAAGGCCATTAACTGAAGTGCATCAAACTCTCATATCAAAACAATCTTGTACCATTAATCAACTTTGCTAAAGAAGGTTCAAGCAGCTCAACACAGGAGAATACAGCCAGAGGAAGAGTGGGGCGAGTTTCTCGAGGGGAGCCAAGGGTCAAACTGCACCAGGCGGCAGGGCCATGAGATTAAAGGCAAAGAGTGAGAAGCTGCATCGTCCATGAGCGGGATGCTCTGCTGACTCACGGAGTTAAGAGGGAAGACTCTTGATATCGGCCTATTGCAGATGTATCTATATCGTCTATATGCTCTCTGGCATACGCCAATGTTAGAACAGTTTTTTAAAGACGAGCTGAAATGCCTTTTTCCAGAGCTTCCACTGCCGTGTTGTGACATATTCACTATTCAAACAATTAACCAATGAACGGGCTGTAGGGTCGGGACACAAGTTGGAGGAATCTGATTGGAGTGTTGTTGGCAAGTGGGCGGGGTGTAGGTAGCACAGCGGCAGCAAGATGAACATGGAGATGAATGCCAATGATGTTAGCCTCCATTCAGTGGTGGAGGACTCCTCGCCTCCCTCATCTCCGCCGTAACTAAACTAACTCTGTCACTCACTCTCACTGACCTCATCAGCAAAATGATTGACAGGTGGATTGGCGTGATATAACTGATTGAATTCAACCAATGATTCAATCAATAATGGCCTGAGTCAATGATGACATCAGGGACTCAAAAGATGTTTTTTACACGAAAGACTGAAGTGGCAGACTTTCATATAAAAACACGTAATAATTCATTTTTTCTAATTTTTATGTGACACATTTTCAAATTTGACTACGATAAGAGCAGGGACGTGATCCAAAAGGGTTGAAAGTGCATTTTTGACTTCAGCTCAACTTTAAGGCCAGAAAAATGCTTCAACTAGTGATTTAAAAATGTGTAATTACGTAGTTTGTCCAGCAGATGGCAGTCTTTTATTTAATAAGTAACAAGCAAAGTGTTTCCTGTTCAGTGTACTGATGTTTGGAATAAAGTTTGTTCAAACGTAAGATGTCCTGCCTCCATTATAGACTGTTGTCACAAGGATTTGGGTACCACACTCAGCCCAAATTATACATATATAACTACAGTAACATACAATATGTAATTCCTGCCAATAGAGGTCTCTCTATCCAAACAAAGAAAACAGAAGATGCAGTTCCATGATGTCATGAAGCAGTGTGGGATCATGGGTTTTGTTTAATTCATTGTTAAAAAGTCTTCCTCCTCAGAAAATCTGCGATGACTCAGACGAGGTAATGTTTTAAAGTTTGATTCACATTTGCTGACTTACTTCCTCACTTTCTGACTTCTGTTAGCCTGGAAGTTAGTGACAGGAGACTAAATGAAACATTGGCTTAAAGGAAAAGTTCATTTTTTTGCACACTAAGCCTTATAAAAAGGATACTTGCGATCATATATGATGTTCGACAGCATTATTATGATGAACGGTGCAGTCCTGAGAGCTGGAGCTCGTTGCTGACGTCACTGCTAGCTGAAAACAACAGAGGAGCATGAGCACTCAGACAATCTGTCAAAAAATACAGTCAACACTCGTTGCAGCTGAAAGAGACGCTTTAGCAGCGACGTCAGCAACTTGCTCCGGCTGAAAGAGACGCTTTAGCAGCGACGTCAGCAACTTGCTCTGGCTCTTAGGACTTCACCGTTCATCATAATAATGATGTAGAACATCATCTATGATCATAAATATCCTTTTTGTAAGGCTTGATGTGCAAGAAAACAAACTTTCAAACTCCTTTAAAGGAAAAGACAGATTGCTCTGAGTTTGAACCTAGCTGGAAACATTAGATAATGTAAGTACACAAGTCAACAAAATCTAGAACAAAAAGATCATCGGTGTGGATATTTGAATGCAGAAATGTCACATGTTGTAAGTTTAAACAGATCTTTCGGGAACCAACAACCTTCTGGACCGTGAAACGTCTTTCTCCAGCCACCTTCTGCCCTGTTCTGTGCCCCAACCCTCCCCTTCCTGCCTTTCTTCATCCTGCTGCCCTCATATTCCCTCATCATCCGTGCAGGCGGACCAGACCAAAGCTGACATTGTCACAGCCCATCTCAGTCACTCGCTCAATCTTTTCTTCTCCCTGACTTTTGTTCTCTCCCTCCCACCGGCCTGAAGCTCTGACAAAAGATTTTCTCATTGAATTTAGAGACTGGCCGTTGAATATGCCAACTCCTGAGTTTAAGGATTTTCCTCTTAATATTTTTTCTCCTGCCTCATTAGATGCCTCCCTGACTATTGTAAGGCTCATGGCGAGAGCAATGTGGAGAAAATGGGCTCAGCTCCAGCCGGGGATACAATATGAATTTCAATGCCAGTTGACGACTTATTCACTTTCGCCTCTGTCAGGGCATGCGGCGTGAAATACCTGAACGCCACAGCTCCAATTCATATACATTAGCCATCACTTTTATTCCCTTTCATGCGTACATCCACAGAATTTCAGATATTCCTCTCCCAGGCAGAAGCTAAGTGCGGTTTTGATTGGAGTGAAGGTTGAAGAATGCTCAGCGAGAACAGCTAAACGCCACTCATATTAGCTGTCACAACACATCTTTATGATCTGTGAATTTCTGCCTTCTGTGTGGGAGGGAGATTACATGTTTGAGCTACAGTATGTAGGCGTGCACATGCTTAGCTTCCATGAATGGCCTGAACGGTATAATCATGCATTTTTAATGTTGGTTCTTTGCCATAATTCTGCAAATTATACCTGGATTCTCTTAAAACACACCGCCCTTCATGAACACACTGGCACACACACATGCTCCGAGAGAATTGCCTTTTCCCTCCAGTCTATCAAGCATCAGAAGAAAGATGTTCTCTCCAAGCATCTCAAATCACATTAGATTTCCAATTTCAAGGCATTTATTTCATGTTATTTCCCCGGCCCCTGAAAAATCTCTTTTTCATATTTCAACCAATCTGCATGAGGCGCCTGCTGTCTAAAGGTATAGCTTGCCAGTGCGGGACTATCGCAGCACTTCAAACAACTCAATTATTTGAAAATACAAGTCAATTATTTCTTAATTAAGCTTCCTCTGCAGTGCGATTCCTCTGCAGGTTCACTGTTTTGCTCATTATCAATGAAAAGGCAGCAGCGTCTGCGGGGAAACAGTCGACTTCACAGAGAGAAGTGAAAACAAGGATTTTCATATCTTCAATTTTCTGCTTTCTTTTTGGTTCTTTTTGTTTTTCCCCGCAAATTGATTTGTTGATCTCTAAATAAGCTAAGTGATAAAGCAGTCTAGACTGAAAAAGGCCACATGCTCCGATGTTCTGATAGCGACTCTGAGGGGATTATACGGCAGCTTCTCATCTGCCTGCATGCAAAGCAAATCTTTTACCATTATTTAAATCTGTCTCAAAACAATGGGACAAGCTGCGCCGTGCCACCGTCTGACCACAGGCTGATCAGTAAATCATACTCAGATTTTTGTCATGCAGAAAATCTGCTTCTTAATCACTTGCAATTGGTCATTAATTGCAATTGTTAACAGTAATTAAAATAATTGTACAGAATTTATGGCTTGTTTGCTGTAAAACACATCACTGAGGATCATATTCTTAACAACTCTGAGCAAATGTGATCATATCCAGTACACAGTGCCAGCTGTAAAATGTTACGACCTCCTCAATAAATTTACATCTGAGAAAGGCTGACTCCTTTATGGTAAAATTACAGTGTCACTGTATTTTACTCAGGCCTAGAGGGTTTAATGGGTCATACCCTTTTATCACAGGAGCACTCCCGTACTTCTCCTCCCTGCTCCTCACAGGACTCTGAATCATTTAAAGCTGTGCAGGGGTGTGAGGAGAGTTTAAACTGTGCGGTGGCTTTGAGCTATGAAGCGATTTGTAATATGTGTAAGTTTTACAAATAACGCCTGAGGCCGCAGATATACTATTTCAACTACACTTTCATGATGGAAGATTTAAAAGTATTTTTCTTAAAATATGTGCCATGAATCAATTTAATTTTCCTCCATTTTTTGAATCAACTAACAAAAACTATTTTTTCTCAGCAAATGACGCTGTATTTCCCAAATTTCACTTTGTTATATAAAAACTAGTCTCAGCTCATTCTTCACGGACGGCAGCTTGAGATCATAAAAGAAATTTATTCTTTGTGTCATTTGATTCCTTATCAAGACACTCTGGTAAGAATTGCTTTTTATTGCTAATATGAACTGCCTTGAAAAAAACTGCCTTAAAATTCAAAATAATGGAATTTTAAACATGCAATTAAAAAGCAGTCAGTCACAAGATTAATTGTGATTAAGAAGATTAATCATTTGATGGCCATAGTTTGAGCAAATCCAACAGCAACCAATCAAGATACCAAAGATACTTTTGTTGACATGGCAAAAACTATAGGGTGGTCAACAACAAGAAACAAATTGTATTAAAACATAATGCAATTTTTGTTCCAATTTAAATTCTTTAAAGTCGACATTTGATGTTGTACAACAAACCGAAGGTCGAGGATTTGTTATCAAAATGACATTTGGTGAAGAATGCATCATAACTACTTTGGGACTAAACTGACAGTTTAGGACTTCTGACTTGCAAAACCCTGTTGTGGTCGCACCTCTGCTGAAGCATTCTTACATTAAAGAAGTTCAGTTTTTTGCACATTAAGCCTTATGGATATTTACGATCATACACGATGTTCTACAGCTTTATTATGATGAATGGTGCAGTCCTGAAAGCTGGAGCTTGTTGCTGACATCACCACGAGCTGAAAACAACAGCAATGAAGGGGCATTTCAAGTGCTTCAACAATCCGTCACAAAAAGGCCGTATTGAAAGACGAGACAACTGCAGAATGTTTAGTGTTGTCCTCTCATGTTATGACACTAAAACAACAGCTTTTAACCCGGAAATGGCTCTTTCAGTTGCTTCAAGACACAAATAAACAGCTGTTTCTGGCTTATCAGCCATTGTTCAACGTCATGTTTTAGAGTCGGTACATGAGGGGACACCACTACACAATGTCTCGCTTTCAGCTAGCGGTGACGTTAGCAACGAGCTTCAGCTCTTAGGACCGCACTGTTCGTCATAATAATGCTGTAGAACATTGTGTATGATTGTAAATATCCTTATAAGGCTTAATGTGCAAAAAAACAAATTTCTTCTTAAAGGAAACACAGATCAACAGTAGCATTCATTTGGAGGTGA
>JAPQLA010000007.1:4662676-4673401 GCA_029822935.1 Naso vlamingii | reverse complement strand
AACAAGCCAAATCTCTGTGAATAGTGGCAGTGTGTTTTATTATTCATGTCAAATAAGCCAACACCAAATATTTCTCTGCCTTTTCTGGGAATCAAGAGTGCAATCTTCAAGTCACAAGATCACTTTTTTGATCTTCAGTCTGTTGTTACTCTGAGTTCATTTGCCTGCATAAATCAGTATATTTGCAACCTGTCAAAATATTGTTATGTTGTGGGATCTGTCTCTGGCTTTTTGCTCTTGTGTCAGTTTACTAACATCCAATACAGCTTCACATTCAGCCTCACAGTGCTTACGGCACATGAGAGCCTTGAGCAGAGAAATACTGTGCAAAAGTGCCTCAATTATGCTGCTTTCCAAATTAAATGGAGAAGATGTATTATTCATTTGTGGAGAATCCCCTGTGAGTGAGGCCCAGCAGGAAAACAGGAAGTGTCTGAGGGTTTCTCTCTGTTAGACACTCAGTTATTGGTTAATACACCCAGTCCTGCAGTCGGAACTTAGGAAAAACAATGCAGCAGTCCTTCAAATTAATTATCGGATTTCCAGGAGGCCTTTTTTAAATTAGATGCTTTCTCTTCACACCTCATAATAACGTCTTCTCCGTGTCCACTCATAATTGTTTTTTTTCCAGTAATTTTCAGTAGGATGTAATGAAAAACATACTGCTGAAAAATTCACCATCCTATACTGGAAACGTCATAACAAGTCAACATCTGATTTCAAAGCAATGCAGCCGTCCTTTGCTTTAATTTGAAGGTCGAACCTGATGTATCTTTCACAATGTCCAGCATCCCACAATCCTTTGTGCAGTGTTAAGTTGTTTAATGGAGCATTCTGGAGATCCAAGTCAAATGGTTAAGTGAAGATATGTAATAAAACAACATTGTATGTACCAGGAGTTTGGATGCAGGTGAATCTAACACCTGAACAAGATGAATGGAAAAGCCACTGCAGGATGTAAATGATGGAAATCCAGACAGAAAATTCACTGTTTGGTCTTGTTAGAAGCATGAACATGTTTTTAATAACAGGGTGTCACAGTAAAACGGAGGATACATGGATATATTTATCATCCACATGGTGCATTATTAGGTAAATTTTCACTGTAAAAATGCTGAATGCAACATTAGTTTTGGTCTCTGGAGTCAGACTGTTTCATTTGAGGGGAGGAGGAGGAGGAGCAGGCCTGACATCTTCTGGTCCCCTTGTCGCCATTTTTATTGAAAAGAATTTGCACAGGGATACAAATATATGAGCAAAATGTCTGTGTGTCTATATGAATTTTTTCATTGAGTTTTTTACCTAAAAATACTTCTCTTTTTGTGACTAATTTCTGCTGAATTGCGTCTCATCCACTGCACACTGTAGCTGGAGATTGAATCATCCTTTGTGCAAAGTCATACAGTTTTAAAGAGGGAATTGCAATTAGAGGGAGGAAAGTGGGTCACTCATGACACCAGGGAGGTGCAGCAGAAAGCACTATGTGCTTCTCATGTCATCTCTCACTAAGCTGCAGTCACTCAGGAGCGGCCCCTGGTGTCAGCCGCGTCAGTTTGGGCAGGTTGAATCCACTCTAAAAGCGAGTCTGTCCATTTTTTTCTCCTTACTGGCCATTACCTTTCACAGCAAGAGCCTCCAATATGTTGGCTGACAGCTGTCATGTTTTATGCCGCCCAACAGCTGCACACATTTCAGGAGATTAGAAACTCTGTCCAAGCTTTACATGTGATAGGAATTCTCATCAGAGCAACGTGCAACATTCTGAAACACTGGCTGACAAACTGTAAAGATGTCAAGTATAAAAACTATTTTTGTATTCTGTAGATGTCACGAATGTCTTTATTTGAGGATACGCAACAGAAACCACGATCATTTGTAAAGGTGGATTAATGATTAGAGAGGATGTGGGTTGCTGTCATAATAATCTTTTTGAAAATGTCTGACTTTATTTGAGTACGTCTCGAGTTCAGGTAGAGTCCAGGCCTCAGTTTTCAATTATTCCAGATGCAGGGGCATCTCTCTGTGATTCATTCATTCACCTTCTGTAACCGCGTATCCTTTGCAGGGTTGCAGGGAGGTTGAAGTCAATCCCAACTGAACTTGGCGAGGGCGAGGTTCACCCTGGCCAAGTGGCAAGTTCATCACAGGGCTGACATATAGAGACAAACAACCATTCACACTCACATTACCTATGAACATGTCAGCACTAAAACTTTTGTATTTTTCATCCTGATCGGAGTTTTCACAAAGGTGCATTTTCACTTACCTAAAATTCCTGTGTGTGGATGAAATGTCAAAACCTACAGAATAAAAAATACCATTACAACCTTTCACCCACAGCGGGCTTTCAACAAACTCCAACATGAGATGTATGCAGTCAGTCTAAAGACAAACACAGTCCAAACATGAAGGAGGTCTGGATGGATGACACACACAGGGGGGTCACACAGAGGACTTTTCATTCAGGAGACCAGAATTCATCTCCTGCACGATCCCAAATGTTTTTCTTCCTATCCGTTCAACCTTTGTCCTGGTTTTTCATCAGGATCATCAGGAGATATTACAGAACTCCTTTCTCATCTGTAATAATTTGGCTCCAATTTGTGAAAACAGGCCTCAATATACAAGTGACTTTCTGAATTTTGTTTAGAGAACAATTATACACCATTATCATTTGACTAAACAGTGATGTTTTATAACTTAACTGCTTGGTTTTGAGGTCTCATCTTGATCCTGAAGAAATGATCCCTCAGGATTCTTGTGGAAGGAGGTGGGTATTTCTTTAGACCCACAATGACTCCGCTGGAATGATGGCCGGATAAGTTTTTGTTTCCCCTCACATAATGATTCATTTTTATCCAAACAATGAGGATGGATTTATAATTTGTGCTAACAAAGAGATATCATCCATCAACCCCAAATTACCTCTTCCTGGCTGGTGTAGACAGTGATATTTAGTAGCTCATTGCTCTTTACTCTCAGTCCTAATGAGAAAAATTTCTGTCCACAGCTTTCCAGCTGTTACGGCTCATTATAACAGGTTTCAAAGCTGCACCTGCCTGAAGTCTGATGTGTTTTTAAACCCCAGCTTCCTGTGTGCTGACTCACCGTCAAGCAGAAACAGGAGTCAGCTGATTGCCGATATTTCAAGGCAACAGTACTTTGAATGACACAGAGGAGCAGTTCTGGTCATATTTTTCATTGTTTACATGCTCACATAGGCTGTTTTGTCTCTTTCCTTAAATTTGTGTTGTACAACTTGAATGCATTTTAATTTTAAAGTGTCTTTTTATTAGCACAGACAGTTCCAAGTGTTCCCTGTTCAGCATTTAAAAAAAAGAAGCTAATGATTTTCTTATTTTGTTAAAAGCTTTAATTTTCCTGAGGCAAAATCTTTTTTGAAGATAATTAGAGCTTTAATTAATAATTCACAGCAAACTTTTGTCAGTGTAATTTATCTGATTATGGGGGTAAAAAGTCAATTGCAGAGATAAGAGAAAAATAAAGTCTTAGATGCAAAGGAAGAGATGAGTTGACCTTTGACACCAACCTAGAAAACTGTAACTATAATTCATATTTTGCCTGCTAGCACAGGGTGAGCGTCATCATTTATTGCTTTGCTGAGATCTAATGTGGTCTCACCTGGCTCGAGGGGGACATTAACAAGAGAGAGGCTTTCGCGCTCTGACTGCACGGAGAGTTTCCTTATATTAAAATCTTCTTGTAAAATTTCTTAAAACTCAGCTGACAGCAGTAAATTTCAACCTGACCTTCCTAACGTGATGCCACAGACTCCGATTTTGATTATATCAATTACTAGAATCAGTGAAGAAGAAGAGTAAGGACAGAGTTCAAGAGAATTCAGTTTTAGAGTTGATCCAGAGATGGTTAATAGGAAGCAAGACCTCCCACTGAACATTCATTGCCTGTATCAGTGTCACATGGGTTCCACCACGGCCCCGCCCCTTTAGGAGACAGGAAGCAGTCTTGTGTTCATTCATTCTTAAGGGAGAAATGAACATGAACTGCTTCGAACTTCAGTCACACAATCGACTAAAACACGCAACAATGATTGTGAACAAGCTAGTTTTAGGATGTTGTTGAGTAAGGAGATTCCACTCATGATAACAGATAAAATTGTGTTCTGTCACCATTAGTTTGACATTCTGTTGCTATGGCAACCCTTATGGTTTTAGTTCCATAGCAGTTTAACTGACATGAGTGTTCGATTCAGTTTTGTCCGTTCTGTGACAAAAGAAATACCGTCAATTGAAAATGAACTTTCCATTAGAGTCTCTTCGTTCTTGAAGTTTTTTGTTTGTGATGCTCTTTGTGATTTGATTTATTGAATTCGGATTAATTGATGGATCCAGTGTTTGTCTGGCTGAGTTTTTAAGCTGCTATGCTCAGGTCTCTTGTACAAAAGAGATCTTACTCTTCTGATTAAGCTGTGCAACAAAGCTTGCATTTTTTTTAACCATTTAGCAAATGCAAAGTCTTCGAGTCGAGCAGTTTCCCTGTGAAATGACTCTTCTTTGTGGAGGAGACAAGCTTCAGTGCTGTGTTCCACTGTGTGCTCCTCTCCACAGAAACACAGCGGCTTGAGCTGCTGCATCACATGTGAAGACTGGCCGAGCGTGGGCCGTGACCGGGCAGGAAGTTGTTAAGGGTCGATCACCGTCTCATTGACAGAGACCTGTTCTGGGCACCCAGTGGCTCAGTGGGTAGTGCAGGCGCCCCATATACAGAGGGTTCGATTCCACCTTGTGGCCCATTGCTGCATGTCGTTCCCTCTCTTTCTCACCTGTTTCCTGTCTGTGTCGTATCTGTAAAATAAGGGCACAAAAGCCCAAAAAATATCTTAAAAAAAAGGGGAAAGAGACCTGTTCAGGAGGTCTGACTACAGATTTTTGTTTGGGGCATTTTGGGAAAACCTACACTAGAAAAAATTATTTCTGCTAACTGAGCTTAGTTCTCATTCATTCATTCATTATCCATAATCGCTTGTCCTTTGTAGGTCGCAGGGGGGGCTGGACCAAGCTGACATTTTATTTATTTATTATTTTATTTTTATTTAGGCTATCTACAAAAACAAAGGAAACAAAGAACCAGCTGATCAGTTGTACAGCATTACAATTTTTTTAAACCTAAGAGATGCAGGCTGAAGCCAAAGCTTATGACACCTACCCTTTTTTGCAACTTAAAAAAAGAAAAAAAAAAGAAAAAAGAAAGAAACCACTAACAGGTACAATAAACTACACATTTTTTGTTATTGTTTTTGTTTTCAGCAGACACAAACCCAGCTGAACATGTTGATTACCTTAGCATCCTTTCCAATTCACTTATGTGAACATTGATAAAGACAAAAAGAAAAAAAAAACATATCACAAGATGTCCTTTTCAAAAAGATTAGCGACAGGATATCAAGCACTTTTATCAGTTGCCCCACGTTTAAACAGTCCTTCAAATCTCTGAGTTGTCCTGCACATTTTTAATTCATCCTCAAGATTATTCCATAAATTCATCCCCTGCTTGGAAATGCATATTATTTTTGTACTAGTCCTTGCCTTTACTTTTTCAAACACACTGTTCATATTCCTCTGAGCTCACATTTTCTCTTTTTTCCCTCTTTTTCCAAACATATTCAAAGTTTTGCTTGGTAATTTACAACTAGCACTGATAACAACTTATGTGATGTGCATAATGTGATGTGTTATATGTTAAATGTTGTATGTTCTGTGATGTGAGCAGCACCTGTGTCCCAGACAGGTTTCCCCTCGGGGACAAATAAACTATGATTCTAATTCTAAGTGTGGTGAGTGCGTGGTTCATCCTGGACAAGTCGCCAGCACAAGGCTGACACATAGATATATATGTATAGACGTGTGTGTAACTTTTAAATTATTGCTGGATGAGCACAGTTGATTTTATGCAAGTCAGGCTGCTTCTTGTACTTTCACTCTTGTTTGACACTGAACTCTGTTAACTAGAGTGATTATGTTGTACCTCCTGTACTGTTCTCTCTCTGGTGATACTTTGTTCATTCCTGTTGATTCTTTACTTTTTTTAATCAAGTTTTTATTGTAATATTTTACATTTACATATTTTTTGGTCCAACTCTTGTTTATGGAATACCATCTTTTCTGATTTATCCAAACAATAAATCTTTCTATGTGTGTGTTTTATCTTATATTGTATTTATACAGCCTCAGGTGGAGTTCACTGTCTTTCTTTTCTCCATTTATTTGAAGTGCACACAGTTTGCTGCATAGCTACACGCATAGTGAGACGAGTAAAAGCTGTTTTTTGTCACTGCGGTGTGGGCTTAAAGAGCTGGAAAGACCCCTCCTACAACCACAGTAAGAAACACACAAGCATTGCCTCTCTGTGTTTGAATTCTTCATGCATGCTGGCTGCATGCGGGTTTATGTGAATGGTGCATCATAAAAGGCGTGAACATTATGTACCTATATTTACTGATGGGTCTAAAAACCCTGATTATGGTAGAACAAGTTGTGCATTTTATGTTCCAGAGTTGAAAGTTACAGGGCAAAGTGAAGAAGTGACCATGTAGCAACAAATTCAGTTGGAATGACGGCTATTTCCTTCACTTTACTGAGGAAATCAAAGCCCTTTATACGCTCAGACTGAAGCACAGCCCTGCTAGTTCTTCAGAATGTAGACAGATATGATATGAAATATTGCAATCTTTATATAGAGCTATTAGGTTGGGAATTGATGTACAGTTTTTATGGGTAATAGCAGCTCATGAAGGCGTTCAAGGGAATGAAACAGTCGATCAACTTGCCAAAAATGGATGAAAAGCACATCAAATAGCGCTGGAAATACCAGCAAGTAAATCTCTCTTCCTGAACAAAATCATGACGTAGTGGCAGAAGTTATGGGATGTTAATATTAAAGGAAGACCTTTCTATCAAGTCCAGCAAGAAGTAGAAGAGGGAGAAGGAGAGAGTCTGATTACCTGCAGGATGCTACGACATTATTTTCTGCATATTATCGGAAAGTGTGCAGAGGCTGTGATGTGTTCAAATCAAACACAGGTTGTAGTCTACATGTTTTTGCCCTAAACATACAAAGAAATTAAGTTTTAAGAATTACAAGAAGAGCGCCATTGACTTGGCGTCCACAAGAGGGCGCTGCGGCCCCGGAGCGGTTGACCCGGAAACTCGTTTGTTGCTATGGTTTGCGCGCACAGGTGCTAAACGTTTGGCTAATTCGAACAAACTGCAGTTTCCTGTCTTTCCGGTGGCGGGGTTGGAAAAATGCATTTCAGATTTATCAGGTTGTAAATGTTCGGTGTTAATTTTGGTTATGAAGGATGTATTCGCGCGAAGGAAGGGCGGAGCCGTTAATGAGGGCAGTGACGTTAAAGTGATGATTTCACCGGCGGAGAACGTTGGTTTTGAACCCGGAGCCGTTGCCTGTGGGGGCGGAGAAAGTTGACGGTGTGTCCTCTGTGTGGGTCTCACCTGGATGTCAAAAGACGTCTTCTTCGCCCAGACCACGTCAGGCCTCGTGAGGTAAGTTGATGGTCAAACTGTTTAAATGGATGTTTGATGCGTGTGACTTTATGCAAATGAGCGCCCAGTGTTTCTAAGGTTACCGCTGCTGAGGCTGAGCGTGCTGTTGATGTCAGTGATCAGCTACATACAGCCAGCTGTTATCTGACTTTTTTTTTTTTTTAATGTTCCAACTATAACGTCATCTGCACGACGTTTTCCAAGTGACCTGCCGGGAAAACCGTCCAGTTCAGATCTTTGTTTTCCCACAGGAGGAGATTTTTTTTTAAGGGAGCTTGGAAAGTCGATAAACACAAATAAACATCAGACAATAACAAGCAGTAAGAGACAATAACAAAAGCAAAGAGGAAATAAAAACAAACCGTCCGGTGTATTTGAATAGGTGCGTCATAAACATAAACCTCAATTTGTAAACAAACATATCATGTTTTGGCTTTATGAGGATGAAGGATGGCAAAACAAGTCCAGATGGTAATCAAAGCTCGTAGTAAAGATTGTGCTTTTAACTGAACTTTCAGTCCTTGACTGGCAAAAATAACAGACACACATGTTGACTGTCAAACAGAAACCAGTGTGTCAGTCACAGCACCTGAAGTTTTTGTTCAAGCGACTCCTCACCTCTATTTCTTTTCTTTCTAAACTTCCTGCCCCCAGCCTGAGAATAATAATGTGTGTAGCTTGCTGTGTGTTGGTCATGTGACAAAGTTAAAAACAGAGCATATACAGACGTAAGTAGGCTTGATAGGTAAGGATAAGTAAGAATCAAGCTTGCTTTATGTCATGTAAAAATAGTTAGCATTATATCCTGGATACTTACAATTTGTATCTTTTAGACAAAACCACATTAATTTTCAACTTTTTCCATCCGGTGGAGGAGTGAGCCGTGTCGGCCGAGCAGCAGAGCACTGAGAGTGCCGCGACAGCGACACTTTCAACTGACAGGTTGAGTAATTTAGTGACTGTTTGGCCTTTTTTTAGCTGTATTTTAAAGGAAAAACTGCACTCTTTTACAAATTTATCCTACTCATCCAAAATCCTGGTGTAAGACAGAACATAGATGCCTTTTCTTTCTCTGTGCGTTCGGTAGCTTGTTAGATACCCGCCCCACGTGAGCACTTTTCCACGTTCAATGGAAGTGATCCGGTTTTTAAGTCTGACACAGCACCCTTTCAAAAAACTACATCTGGGTCCGAGCCCTGTCTGTTCAGTATGCCACCATGCTGTGTCCCGAGAGGCTAAATTCCCCCAAAGTGCATGTTTCTTTTACGCAAAAACGTGTTTTTTTAACAATGACCAAGTGTTTTTTGTTACCAAATTCATCAGATCTTAACCACAGTGTTTTCACAATTGCAGTCAGTCAGCAAAGTAAAATGCTAGTGTTGTTTATGTCCTTGGTTTGCTGAAACGTACAGTGCTAACATTTATCTTGGCGATCAGGTTGGTTTTTCTGTGCAGCGTCAGTATAAAAGCATTCCTCAGCTTACAGTCAGAGCGCCTCATTGCCGCTCCTCTCCAGCTCCCATAAATCCAGATGACTCGTGATAACCGTGCACACACCATGAGTCGACCCTCCTTCACCCGACTGAAGACCACAATTAGCGCACAAAAGGTAATCTCAATCAATTTCAATTTCACCTTTGTAAAGACGATGGAGAACACAAGGGGTTAATGAGCCTCTGCAGTATTGATTGGTGTTTCTCGCTGGCCTGTTAATTAGGGTGAGTGATTTGGCACCAGGGTTGGAGTGAGAGATAAATGATAAGCGTGGTGTGGAGTGCCGCGGCTCAACACCCTGAAGCCTCCTCTGCTGCTTCCTCTCCTCGTCAGTGCCTCTAGCTGAATGATGTCGGGGCAGATGATTCAATTTCCCTTTTTTCCTCCAAGTTATGTTTGACGAATCTGGCTGGATGGAGGTATTTTCACCTGAGAATTTGCATATCACATGCTATTTACCTGGAACAGGAATACATGGTCTGCTTCTGATGTGCTTTTCATGATGTGCTGCTTGCAGAAGATGGCATAAAAGGTTATTTTTCTCTCCACTGAAAGAAGATACCTCTTCAAGCTGTCTTGTTGTCATGTCTTGTTGATGGGCTCATGATATGGAATGAATAAAATCCAGCTGCAGGAACTTGTGCAGCTTTGTGGGAGCTTTCCATGAGTGCTGGGCCGCCTGCCTCTTGGCTATGCTTGGCTGCACAGGTGACAGCGTGGCTTAACTGTGGAAGTGAGGCAGGCAGAGCCGCAAGGCAAAGCCTAATGGAAATCCCCTCGTATGCGAGACAGAGGAGATGGAGCTGTAAAAGGGCCTGTAATTACTGAGGCCGCTAATGAGAGATAATTAGGTCATATGGCAATGTCTCTATTGGGGTTCTGCTGCGGGAGCGCTTACGAATAAAAAGGTGGGCAAACTATGAACTACTGTTGCTCAGCACCATTATGCCCCACCATTACAAATGAACTCTTCATTAGTGCTGATAGGTTGGGCTCTTCTTTCATCACCAGTGCGGTGAATATCACCTCTGACCACAGCACACACTCGATGTGAGGCACAAATACATTTTAGGCAGTTCCTTTGTGTCCAGAATCTGCAGGTGCTCCGTAAACGAGCCCCCAAATGAGTGTATATGAAATGCTCTGCTGTTTTTGTTTTTTTTCATATTACCTTTACGTACCACTGAAGTTTATTTTCTCACTGTTGTGTATTTGCACTTTGAAACAGAAAAAACACTTTGCACATCTTTTTTAAGGCAAGTGCACAGGAGAGGAGATATTAGATGCAAAAGCAAAAAAGAATCAGCACACTGTTGTATTTAAGATGAATTAAAAAAAAAATACTAATATAACTTTGGACAGCGTGCAGGATTCTCTTTTGATATATTTGCACTTTAAAAAACGTGATTTTTCACTTCCGTCTGTGATACAAACTCTGAAGCCAGTTATTGATATTTTTATTTAAACATGCAGGAGTTTGAAACTGATTCTCCTGCCGGTTTGAGTCGCTGCTTTATGACATTTATCCTCATTTTTTGCTTTCTGGCATTTTAGCCTTTGGCTAGTTTATGTATGTTTTACATTGGAATGACAAACATGAACATGGACAAGTCTGTGTGTGTGTGTGTGTGTGTGTGTGTGTGTGTTTTTGTAAGGCCACTGATTGGCCTAACGTGGATAAAACAGTGAC
>JAPQLA010000007.1:4594546-4615037 GCA_029822935.1 Naso vlamingii | reverse complement strand
AGATTCTCGATGAGACCAAACGGTTGCAGGGAAAGTTGCAGCAGTGTAAACTGGTCCGTCTCAGCTCGACTCAAGCCGGCTGACCGTGTCGCCAGAGGCCAGTTTTAGAACGTAAGGCACGCCACTTGTTTCAACAGCCAATCAGCTTGTAGTGATGTCACCTTTCGCTAAGAACTGTGTAGAGCAGCCAATAGGAACACACGTTCTCTCCAAATGACCCCGATTGGCTGAAAGTCCCGTCACGGTCTGAACACAGAGCCGAGGAGAGGAGCAGAAGTCTTTTGTTCTTGAACAGCTGAATTACAAAATGCTGAAAGGTTATTATGGGATGTTTGCAAGATGACACAGCAGAAAAACTGCCTACCTCAGCTTTAACACATTCATCCTGGTTTGTGAAGCAGTTTTGTGAAGTCAGTGTCAGTATAATCACCTTAAATCAAATCTTATCATCTTGGTGTTTAGTTCTGATGATTGAGACATCGCAGCTTTGATGGTTTTCACGTACATGTGATGAATTAATGACATGGGTGCTATAAATAGCCCCGGCCGTGTGCAAAGAGCTGTGGTCTCATTGCTGCTAATCCCTTTGAGAATCAACACTCAGCTCGCAGCTTCATGCAGTTAGCTTCCATTTTCAGCTCATTATTTTTGTTTTGTTAGCTGTGTTTGATTGAGTACCCTTGCTCTCCCATTGAATTCCCTCATGAAATTGTGTGTAGCTGCTAACAAGCTCACACAAGCCATTCGTCCGCTGTCTGCCTCTAGCAGCCTAAACAGAGCCAAATAATTTTATTTAAAGAGCAGAGACAAAAACAACACAGCTGTAAAACTCCTCTGACTGCTGGACCTGATTCAACTGGTTGTCATTTTTTGGAACACATTTCCTGTAACGGCTAACTTCAAATAGTATGATTAATCGATTAATTGATTGCCATAAAAAGTAAACAGCAGTTTTTCTAATAATTGCTGTAATTTTTTAAAGCAAAAATACAGAATGTACATGAGTTTCATCATCTGAAAATTGTGTAAACTGCACATTTGTGGATGTTTGGACTGTCAGACATCCAAAGACATCCTCTTCATAGCAGAAATTTTTCACAACAGTTTCCAACGGAATCAGACATTTGCTGTAGTGATGCTGCCAGTGGATATTGATTAGCAGCTACGTACGGTCTGCAAACCTCTACAACTCAACTGTGTTCTACATTAACTTGCTTATAACTTATTTGTAGAGTTTTGTCAATGTGTTTCAAAGAGAGAGCGATACAGCAGAGCTCCGCCCACATCATGTTACCTTGTGCTGCAGTTGGTCTGCAAGATGGCGTAAGAATCTGGCCCTGATTTGCTGCAGACATGCAGACACTAAAGACTGCTTTATGCTTGAAAAATGAGAGTCTATCGACGGTTTCTTTAGACAAAATTGATGTTAAAAAAAAAACATATGAATGTGTCGTCCAACAGTGTCTTACTCCTGTCAAAACTAGTAGGGTCGCAGACGAATTTGTCTTACACTTTGATTGGTTAGCTGGACCGAGTGTTCTTTCGTTGCCATAGAGATGAAAACAGAGGTCTACTTGCTTTGACCGAGAAGAAAAAATAGGCACGCAATAGGCGTAACTGACAGATGAGGTGAGAAAATATTCTCACCTGTATGACTCATCACAGAGGGATTTTATAGATGCCCAAAAAAGGCCAAATGCCTGCGGAAAATAGCTTCCGAGGATGTAACGTATTCCCTACACTCCTCTCTACTCCTCTGCAGTAATTTATTTCCTCGTCCTCTGCCAAATCAAATGTATCACAGTATTTCGCCGTTTTTCATGAAGTGCAAGTAGTTATCACCGGTAACACTGGGCCATTCGGAGAAGTCAAAGAGATTGCAGTTTGCACCACAGACGGCATCCGACACTTTTATTAAGACACGTACCAGTACTTCTTAAAAGCATAAAACAGCCTGAAGTGATTGCTTCCACTGGGCTGCACATATATTCAAAATTTATTCTAAATTGCAATATGGCCAACTGCAATCTTTTTTAAATCACAGAGGCACAATGTTTGTTAAGAAGGAGAAATGTGTGTGTCAAAATACCATTTAATTAAAATATTGTGGTGCTGCAGAGTCATCCTGTTCTGCAGACTTGAGAAAACATCTTTGTTTGGTACACATCCCTGCAAAAATCACACCATAATCATTTTAGTATGTTTATCTCTGAGAATAATGATGTGGAAATGATCATTTCCTCTAATATCACATATCATGCAGCAGTTGCTATGTCCGTCCAAATAATCACAATTAAATCATTTTTTAAAATCGTGCAGCCCTTGCTCACGCAGTGGAAGCTAACTGTATTTCCAAATCTCTGTTGGTGGATGAAATTACATGATACATCCCAGCTTTGCTGTAGTGGAACTGTTTACGTTTCTGAAATACTTTGAGAGGTTACTGCAGATAATAAACTGTTCATTTTACATTATTCTGTTCAATTTCTCTGAAATACCCTCTGAGTTCTTTTTTAGATCATAACAGTGGAACAAATAATGAGCTTTGGATGTATGGGTCAGTAAAGTATGAGCTAAAACCATGTTAAAATCCTCCCTCTGAAGCTTCCAGTGTTTTGGTGAAAAATGGCAAAAAAAAGAAAACAAGTCGATGATAAAAAAAATTTGTGGAGTTTAGTTTCTGTCCTCTGGTTGTCGAGCAGCTTAATGCAGCTTCAAGTTTGTAAAATTATGCAAGAAAAAGTGTCAATAAAAAGTGGAGTATCTGTGGTGGAGGTGGTCAGCAGTGTGGAAACAGCTCAGTTTGAAGTCATTTAGCTCCGCTGCTTCTCTGCGACTGATCCAGTGTAAAGGCGGCATACGTCTGCCTCCTATGGCGAGCTGCAAGAGACGTGCTGCATTGGCTTTGTGATGGCGGAGCTCATTTTGCATATATGAGTCTCTGTGTGTCTTCGAGTGTTTGTGTGGATCCTGTGTGGTTATATGTGCATGTGTACTGTCTTCTCACGGCTTGTGTGTAAACTGTGTCTTCTTGAGTGTGTGTGCAGCTTCAAAGCCGTTCATGTGTCGAAGGATCTGACTGAGTAGAAACTGGCCAACTGTGGTAATAACTGTCTTCCTTGTTGGAATAATGCTTAAGACTAAAAATGACTGGAATGATTCAGAGTTGCCAGCATGGTCCGCTGGGCTCCCACTCACCACAGCATGAAAATACAGGCTGCAGCAGCACAGTGAGAGACGTTATGCCTTCAATCTGCTGTTATTGTGTGTGTGTGTGCGTGTGTGCAGCGGGGAAACAATGAAAAAGACCTCACTCAGAGCGCTGCACATTCCGGCTAATAAAGTTACCCCTGGAGAAATTAACACATAATGTTCTCAAATTATAATTCATAACGTTCTTTAAAAGGCTTGTTAGCGCCGCGGTGGGCTGTTTTAAGAAAAACCGGCTCCGCAGAGTACACAGAGTGGTTTTAAGGAGTTTATGTGCAGGCTGGTTAGTAAGGAAGCACCTCAGGAAGACATGTGACTGAAGCAGATGTGCTGCTGTGCGTCCTTTTGTCTGTCGCTTGAATCAGGTTTATTGATAGAAGGAATACAACTGAAGGCCCTGCCTCATCATGCACGTGAGTCATAAATGTGTCAATGAACAAAAGAGGTCTTAAAGTCTGTCCATGGGAGTGTATTTCTACAGAACTTTCATATTTCAATTATAATATCTAATGTGTTTTAATTTACAGCAGAAAGCAGGCTCTGAATAATGAATGGCCTTCTGGATCAAAAGCACACTTCTCAGAGTCGTATTGTAGGTTTCCATTCACCTTCTAAGTCTCTTGAATTATTACTCGATATATTATCCGTGTACAGAGCTGAACTGAGTCTGTTGGAGGTGTTTGTGTAAAACTACAGTGTCAGATTTACTGAGAGGTTTTATAAAGGCTCCTTTAACTGCAAACATTTAGTCATACTGGTGTCTACGGCCCGACTCATATAGGATTTTTGGGGATGATGCTGACTGTGATAACAGGGAATAAGAAAATTTTAATATCAAATATTTCTAAATAATATCTGTTGAATGTGGTTGTCAAATACTTGTGACAAAGAAATGTAATAGACGCAGGATGTCTTACATTTCAACAACCATTAGTGCACAGAACAGTAAGCATTTCATTTTCTTAGTTATTAAACAACAGACTGCCCTCTGCTGGACAAACTGCATAATTACACCTTTTTAAATCTCTAGTCCGAGCACTTCTTCTGGCCTTAACAAACAGTTTTAATATCAGTGCATCTCAGAGAACAGAAGGGGTGTAACGATACTCACAAGTCACGGTTTGGTACAAAAATTTGATCATAGCATCATCTTCCTCTCCATCTTTATTTTTGCTCCTTGGTTCAGGTGTGAAAAACACTCTTGACACACGCATACATCCATGCAGTGTAGCTCACTGTATGTGATTTAGTAAAACAAAATGATCAGCACAGGGTGTTTTCTTTTGAAAATTGACCTGATTCGCTGCTGTGTCTGAGGCTTCCTGTCTTTCCTTGACGCGGCCAGCTTCTTCCTCATTGAGGCTTCAGTCCGTGATTACCGTGGTAAATCTGAATGAATCTCTGAATGAAACTCTGTGAAATGACTTGTTTCAGCATAGTTTCACCGTACCATTCTGTGCACAAGGACTGTTGTGTGTGTGCCGTATGGTTACAGATTGTTGTATTGCTACACCCCTAGGGAACGTATACACCAATATTGATACATCTGTGATGGGTCAATATCAGCTGATCATATCAGCAAACACATAAATTAGTCAGGCTTTATAGATGTCATCTGGGTTTGCAAGTAAACTTGGCTGACTGTGCAAACTCAAGTCAGACCTTCAGCTGTCTAAGCTGTAAAGTCTCCTACCGTAAGAAAGAGTCACTTGATGAAATCACCTCTGTGTGTTTCTGCAGTTTCTAACTAGTTTCTTTGTTACCTTTTTTTTGTGTGGCTTTTTTAGAGAACTTTCCTGTAATATTTTGATGACAAAGATTGAAATCAGTTAGATTCTTTCTGCCATATAGCGTTGCCTTTGAGAAGTGTATTATACACAACAACAGTCAGCAGTGTTATCAGCTATTTTTGCAACCAAAAACGATAAAAAGACTTTGTCTCAAATAAATCCTCAACAGAGAAACACTTTGACAAGAGCGGGGACAAGGGATGTTTTTGTCTGACTGTCTTGTTTCTGTTGGATCAACTGTCACATCGCATAGATTTCTCTTTATCCTGCTCCAAGTTTAACAAACACAGTCTCGTAATCCAAATGCTTAATGTCTGTTTGAAAAATACAACTTTGAAAAATGAAATCAATATTCAACAAACACAAATGACTCCCTGAGCTAATAATGTTGTCAGCAAGTGATTTAATTGACTTCAATAATGTATTTTACCATTTGTGCAAGCTGCAACTTCAGCATGCAACAAACAAGGTCAGATGTCGTATTAACATGACCATAAATTAAACTGCAAAAAGTAACAAAACAACCAAAAATAACCCAGAAATAAATGATAAATTATGTGTTGAGCTGTTTTTATTTCTGCGTGTTCTGCTGCTTGTTGTATTTAAACACCTCATGTTTGTTTTTCTGATGCCTCTTTGCCAGAAGAGGAGTAAAAAATTCATGAGCATCTGGTTCAGAAATGTTTAATTGCTGACGGCTGAGGAGGAGATCTTCTGCGGTTCTCAAACTGAGGTCCAGGGGTCTTAAACAGTTTCCTGAGGGAATGAAAAACTGCAAAAAAGTAAGACGATTTATTTCTATGCACATTCAATAAATAAAAAATGCAGCAAGCGGTCTGACAGGTGTCTGTCTGTCTGGTGTTTTGTGACACTTGAGAACTATCGTACTGAGGTAAGTTACATACACAATAAGTGTGTTTGCTCAAGGATGTTTTTCAGCAGGGAGGGTTGTTGTCCTAAATGAAGTTTCAAATTTTGGTAGATAGATTTAGTAGAGGGCGGGCTTAGCATGCATTCAGCTTATTGGCTTCTGTGAATGTCAATCTGTATCTGCGACAAGTTCCTGCCTAGAGGTCTGTTTTTGCCAGTATGCCGAATCGCACTCTGACTTCGTTTCACAGGGGCTTTAAGTTGTTGTCCTGGCCTCCAAATTCCTCAAATCTCACTCTGATCAAACATCTGTGGGATCCATGGAGGCCCCGCGTCATAACTCACATGACTCACAGGATCTGTCCCCATCGTCCTGGTGACAGACGCCAGGGAACACCAACAGAGGTCCTGTGTCCACGCCCCGATGTGTCTGTTTGAGACACAATGACTTACTCATAACTAACATAACTTTTAAGCCGATTCTAGTGAGTTGCTTTTGGCTGCATTTGGAATCAAAAACACAAACAGAGCCGCTGCCTCCCCTTCACCTCCCAGTCTGAGAGGGAAAAGTGTCGACTTGTGTCTGAATCCTTGAATCTGGTGGAATGACGATAAATCTGGACAGATGTCGGGACAGGAGAGACAGCGGAGGACGGAGTCATGCTCCAGCGCTCAGCACTTGGGATCTTCAGGTTACATTTGCTCAGTGATGTGGTCAGACTCCAAAGAAATAAATAAAATAACACAGCTTGGCCCTGAATGTTATTCTATCTCGCAGCTCTCTGATGTGTTTCAATTCCTTCCCCGCAGACAGAATAATACAGTTTTCACATTCGATTATGCGGCAGCTGAAACCGCTCAGGAGAGGAGAGCATGGACGACGACATTATACTGTATATGAGACTGGAGAGGATGGCACAGTTATCCCAGCTGGTGACGACAGCATGAAACTCAACTGATACCATTTTTCAGCATTTATTTTATCCCTTTGTGCCCCTGCCACATTCTGCTGCGTCACATATATTTAAATTACGATATTTTCCTCTGCAAAGTGTGTTGCTCTTTCCTCAAATCCAAAAAGATGTATTATTCACTGTGTTCTACAGGAGTGGGATTCCTTGAAGGCTCCGGTTCTCTCTCTGCACAGTGTGCTGTGTGCTTCGAATGTCACCACAGAGAGGAGGCAAGTGTTTAATAGGCGAGAACAACCACAGTTTGGATCATTTATTAATGAGGGAATAAACAAAATACACAAAGCCTGCTGTTTCTGCAAGACGGATAGCACACTAAAGTCAGATGATTACTAAATAACAAAAAATAAAAATAAAAAAATAAAGCAATCAATAAATGATGGTCCTTGTTATTTCATTTCCCTCCTGCATCACTGCGGCGCCCCTGCCTGCCATCGTAGATTCCAGCTGTCAGCCGATTGGTCCACTGAGCACCTCCAACACAATCAGAAACATCATTAAGCATTTGCTTCAGTTCACTCCAAAGACGGAGAGTCGTCCTGCTTCAATAAGGCGCCTTTCGAACAACTTGCTCCTTTTCAAATGAAGTTTGAAAATGTTTTCTGATCCGTCGTCTACTCTAGAAACCGTCAGGATGCGACTTCGTCTGGTGCGAAGAAATGCCCAACATGCTGCAAACCAACCCAGAGACATCTGGACTGAACAAACACTCAAAGCTAAACTGTCTGTTTGATGTCATTTCAGTTGCTGTTATAATGTTTCAAGTAGTTTTGAGCTGATTGCTCGCCTAAACAAGTGTCCTTGCAGATAATGCTGTTGTCACGACTGCCATCAGGGAGAAATGTGTCTATCTGTCCTCGCGTGATGAAGGAAAATCCTCATCAGGTCACTGTGTCATCATCGATCTGCGATCATAGACACAAACCACAGAATTCATAATTGACCTTGTGCAGAAATAAATACTTAATTCACACACAGGCACACCTCTGTTTAAATTTAAGGAGTAAAAATATTTAAGAAAAGAAGTTATGTTGACTGTGAAAAACTCTAGTTCATGCATTTAACTTCATACTTCTCAGTACTGCACGTGTTGTGTCCATTAATTCACCAAGTTTATTTTTTCAAGCTGTTCTGTAAATAGTGACAAAAGAGAAAAATGTCTTTGCTCTGAATCTTCAGGTACAGATGAACAAAATGTTTGGTGCTCCTAGAAAACAGGAAAAAAAATTGAATGAAAGGGAGATAATCCTGACACTCCAAATCAAATGCTGATAAAGAAGGATGTAATCAATTAAAAAGCCTTTACTGTGGTGTAGAGCCCTGCTCTGGACTAAATTTCCCCTCCTGCTCTCTCCCACCCCCGGTGGATTTTTGTCCATTACCGCTCGGTCCTGCGCTGGTTTCATTCGGCGCCTCCTGCAGTTGTTTTCTGTCCGTCGCGACTGTAGGTGGTAAGACGTTATATTCATCGGGACAGTGAGAACGTGGATCTCGGTGACAATAACATGCTCCAGTGCACAGAGCACAATGCTTTCATTTGAGACCCCGTGCAAATACCTACCAAAAAACCCCCTATTGTCAGCGGAGCCACTTTGTAAATCAATCTTACCAAAATCAGTCAGGAGAAGAGGGAAAAAATTGTTAGCATCAAGAAAAAAGCTTTAGTGTTCTTTGCTTTTGTTTCAGTAAAGAAATATTTTCCAGTTCGGATAGAACTGATACTATAGCAGCATCTACGCTAAGCTGTTAAGGAACCATCGCCATTGTTTGCCACGCCTAAAACCACGTAGAGCCTCCTCAGGAAATGCTGACTGTTTCTCACCACGCCTGGTGCTGGCTCAGTTCCCTAATGTGACGCATGTCCAGGCTGATCGCACAGCGCAACAGAAATGTGAGCTCATGTGATCAGGATGGGTTTAACCAGGCAAATCAATATCAGGCTTAAATGAGCATCTTCCGCCAAGCCCCACTCACTTCCTGTTTAAGCCCTGCCCATTCCAGTTAAAACTTGTTGAAATCTGGATATCCAGAGCTACAGCAACGTAACATCTGGACTAGTAAAGGTGTTTATCTTGTGTGTTTTGCTGACGCCTTCACATTTTGCTTCTCTCTTCCTCTTTAGCTCCGTCATGTCTTGCAGTCCGAATCTCTGCTGTTGAATCTCACTGTTCAGTCTGATTGTGTGCACACAGCAGCAGTGACATCATGAGACAAAGCGACAGGCACTTATTCATTTCATATGTGTGCAGCGATGCAGAGTGACGGGCAGCGAAGTGGCAGCTGGTGGAGGGAGATCAGTGACTTGGCAGCACTTGAAAGCTGAGCCGAGTTGGACTTTATGCAAATACTGAGTGATGCATGTTAGTGATGGACAGGTGAAGGGCAGCATTAAGGACTGATGCTGTAAAAATGCTTTTGATTTCAGCCCGTCAAAAATGTAAGAGGAGCTGATTAATTGGCAACATTCGGGGTTGTAACTTAATATGAATGCATGTCTGTGATTTAATTTGAAAGGATGTTTTCATTGACATCTGATCTGAGCAGCCTGCTTGGAGTTAAGATGCTGAAACTGTGGTGAGCATGTGCAAGCTGTGTGTGCAGCTGTTGTGTTCACTACTGATGTAACTTGTTCAATGCCAGCTCTTGTAATAGTTTCTAACATCAGTGGAGGCAAAGCTGCCAGTCGATGCTATAAAAAGCTGCCGCACACAGTAACTTCAGATGACCGCTTTCTGAATTTGAACGGCTAAGATGTGACCACTTTGGGTGTGAAATCAGTTTATACAATTTTATTTAAAAGAATGATGCCAAAAAAAAAAAGAAAAAAGTTTACTTTATTATGATTATTTGAATTATGAGACAGAACGTTTTTTTTACTTTTTCCTGTGTCTTACTAACTTAAATGTGAACATGCAGGAACTCAGGAGGCCACAAATCATTTGCATTCTCTGTTTGACTGCCTCGTGATTTCTGTGTGTTAAAAGAATGTAACTATGGAACCCTTTAGTTGCCATAGAGACAAAAAATATTTTACATTGAGGTCATGTTGTACCAAAGATAGTCAATATTAACACAAGATCCCCCTCTATACACTGCTACAGTGGTGTGAAATGATATGTACACTTCCCCTCTCCTAAGTGGGCGGAGTCATGTCTCCCATGGAGACAGTTAGGAACCACCATCCCTCCGCCTCGTCTGGAAGTGTTAGAACGTCGTGTGAATGGATTAAAGCAGATGGATTTTGTGTCACATGATATTTGTTTGATGTAAGTTTGAACTTTTAATTCATGGTTTCACCTCTAAGACCATTTAAATGTCCGTTTGTGTCCGTTGTGAAACAAGGCGGGAAGCACCGGTTCACAGATCTCACGAGAGTGTGTTGCTGAGACAGAGACAGGTCTCCAACAAAGTGAATTTTCTCCTGATTTGTGTGTCTGAAAAATGACATTTTTGTGTCAGAATGTTGATCCCTGACAGCTGATCACATCTGGATCAGCTGATCACATCTGGATCAGCTGTCAGTCAGCTCAACAGCTGCTGGTGACTGTGCACATCAGTACCACAACATAAGTCTCACAATTATCCGAGTTTCTCTCTCTGTAATGTTTCCTGATCAAGAAACATCTGCGCTCAGTAAAAAGCTGCATGCTGTATTTACCTTGTGCGCATGCAGTAGCTCTCAGTGTTGTGAAGCGTGGCCTCAGTATACAGTATAGATATAATTTGCGCTCTGTTGCCACTTTGAATTTAAATTTTTGTCAAATGCACTTGACAAAACAAATTAGTTTTATATAGTATTAGCATTTTAAAGTAAAAGGAGATATCACTCCGCCATGAAAAAGCTAACAAATCGTTAACTTTATCAGTTTAATTTTGCACACACTGAGAGTTGAGTCTGTTGTGACTGCCAGAGTCTGTCTCTCACCTGACGTCGACCCTCCTCCTCCTCCTCGTCCACCCAGCCAGAGCCGATGAACCATGGTGCAAGTAACAAATCACATTTTCTCTCATTAGTAAATGACTTCATTCTTCCACCTGACTGCTCTCCCAACCTTCAGGAAATCAGCCTCGCCTCGAATAATTCAGTTCTCCTGATCTTCTGGAGGGGGAGAATGTAATTAGTTAACACCCGAATGAGATTAATTAACAAGCCTAATCCGAGAGACCACCCTGACACGTTAAAAGAGGGACCACACAGAAATCTCCACGCAGTCAGTGAGGGAATGCTTTTAATTAAGCGTACCTATAGGGGCAGAAGAGAGTACGATCCGCTGAATTGGATGTGCTCAGGTGCTGCTGTGTTTTATTTGATAGCATTACACTGCAGCAGAGGAGAAGCAGGCCGGAGTGTGACAGCCCAATTTCTCCAGGTATCGCAGCAATTCATTTCCTGCTTTCCTCCACATTGCCGAGTCCTGCGAGATGCTTAACTGACGATGGAGATCATTTACCAGCGAGACAGTTACTGCAGCTGCTAATTGAATATTTTCCGTAACAACACCTTGCCATCCCGCAGGCCTGCTGCAGCGCCTTGTGTTCCTTCTGCAGGAGGGGATGCTGGGAGAGCTAGCTTAGCCACAGCAGCTCGTCAGTATTGACCATGTGTTGTGTTTGCTGTTGGTGTGCTAATGCAGTACCTGCTGTTTGGAACACCTCCTGAGGGATATGTTGAAACCGAGTCAATATTTATGAGTATTGCTGCTGTGGGCTCTTCCCTAATGGCATATGGCTGCTGAGGTGTCTGTGCAGAGCAGGACGCCTGAGGCTGGGAGAGAGAGACGGAGAGGAAGTGTGTTTGTGTGTGTGTGTGTGGTGTGTGTGTGTGTGAGTGTGTGAGAAAGAGGCAGAGCTTCATAGTGTACATATTGACCTGGCCCTTGCAGTGGTGATGTTGCAATCTTGTGACCCGGCCTCAGGATTAGAAATCTATTCAGTTTAGAGTGCAGTGAAAAAAAAACTGCGCTTCTCTGTGGAGGTGTGTGCTCAGGTGGAGACAGCATGTGCTCCACCTGCAGACTGCGAAAAATGTGACAGCGTCTTGGCTCTACTTCACATTTACACTGGAAGAGAAACTCAAAATAAAGTAGTTTTAAAAATGCTGCGTGTGCGCACTGAAATAACTTTTTCATCTATTATTTTATTTCTCAGGTTGGGGCTCTTTGGCTTATTTTTTTTAGCTGTGCAGGTTGCTGCTTGGCTGCAGCTGGATTATTGCCGTGAATGACTAATCTACTAAGTGTATTTTTAAAAAAATAACATGTCAGGGAATAAAAAAGGCATTGAAAGTCCCACAACCTTAGTTGATGTAAAAGAGTATAAAACCCAAAGACTTTGGTTTGAGCTCATAGGACGATTCCCGGAATAATCGATTTTTCGTATTTATTCCTAAAATAATATTCACATTATTCAATAAATCAGATTACTGTAATAAGTGACAAAGGAAGTTAGCAAACCCTCACACGTGAGAATCTGGAATAAACTGGCATTTTTGTATGAAAACCTGCTGAGACGATGAAGAGATCATCATATTTATTACCTTTTCTTTTCTGCATTCTTCATCAGCCAGCAGGCTGGCAGTGCTGCAGCTCGCTGTTTAATCTTCTGTTGCCAACTACTGAGTGTCACAAAGTTTAATTGAATAGTCGACTTGAATGTGTGCGCAAATGTGTGTTTCAGTCACTCCAAGTGTCCGTGCTGTACTGAGGTCTCCTCCCTCTGTGTGTGCTTTCACTCTGATAAAGGTCAATTTAAATAAAACACAATGTAATGAAGGTTTCTTTATTTATAGTTCCGTCCACGTCCTGCCTGCACGCCTTTATTGTTAACACAAAAATGATATGCTCACTCTTTTTAATGGTTTAGAATAATTTGTGTCACACTTTAACTAATGTGTTACTTTTGAATTCTGATTCTCTCCGTTCGTGTCTGACTTAAGCTGCTGAAGTTGGTCAGAGTTTTTTTTTCTTTTTTTTTTGGTGTAGGGCACTTACAATTTTCCAATTATGTAGAAACACTGTTACTGCACTTAAAGGAGCATCCCAGTGATCCTACATGTAATTGTTCTTCGGCCACATATGTTACATAAGCCCCGCCCATTTTCCCCAAAAGTCAAGGTCAAAAAAGACTCCAAATAACCAACAGCTGTATTAACACACACAAACACACACACACACACACACACACAAAACAGAGCTCATAACGAGATAGTCATTTTATTTTTCTCTGAGATCTCATGGCGTCAGGCTCGACCTTCATGGTGCATCATTGCCACGTAATAAAAGTGTGGAGCTGTGATGCTGTAGCCTTTATTTGTTGTTGTTGTTGTAAAGTTACGTTGTAAGTTACGTAGAAGCCACATTAGTGCACCAACTGCTGGCCAGTTTGCTTAGCTTACATAGGTTTTTTTTGTTGAAGGTGCGGATGCCAAAAAAAAAAAGGCAGTAAAGGAGTTTAGTTTATCAGGAACTCCCCAGTGAACAGTTCCTCTTATAAAGTTCCTCGAACTAATTGGTTCGAAAACGCCTCCTGCAGGGGCGAAAATCTGATTTCAGTGTTGGAGGGACACCAAGGAGGGAAGTGTTGACATAATGATGTGGAGGGTGTATTTTACTAAGCACGTACCAATATTCTTCTTGGATGTGTATTGCTGTGCTACGGCACTGATCCTCAACCTTTTATAATCATCACAACGGCTTTCAGTGCAAACTATATGATATTTAAAATCATTCTATATAATAAAGTTATGTCCTGAAACGAAAGTTACAAATGTAACTACGGCTCTATGAATCCCGAATGACCGCCAGAGGTGCTGTCCTCTGTCTCGGCCAGTGAACTCTGAGCTGAGGAGTGGGAGCTTGGCTCTGAGGCCTGAGAGGCCCCGTCTCCTGTATCACCCCCATACTCCCCAAAGAAGGTAGCTGAAGCTGCCAGAGAAAGAGCATCGTCCTCTGGAACCAGCACAGGCATGTCTGCATCCTCCAAGGGAGTGTCCACATCTCCCAAAGGAGCATCAGTGCCCTCCAAGGAAGCATCAGAATGGCGGGCCATGAGCATGGATCTCATCTGGGCCAACTCCTCAGAAAGCCGATCCACCTTTGAAGAAAATCTGCTGTGATCTGACTTCACCTTCTTCCTGGAGGGGGGGGCTGCAGGAGCTTCTGCCCAACGCTTAGAACGTCTTGTTGGAGGTGGGGCACGTGGGCTGATGGGGGGAGGTCCCCTTCATCCAATGGAGGTTCCACTTCTGCCAGTCTAGCAGCTCTCACCGCCCGAGGCATGTAGCTGCAATTCATGCACGGGTTATCGGAGAGTGCATCTCTCAGGTGCTCGGGGCCGAGGCACATGGGGCAGAGATTGTGGCCATCTTCGGGCTGGAGTGGCGGTGGTTATCCATCGAGGTGGCACCAGAGGAACACTGCCACACTGGCTAACAGACACCACTTTAAGTTAGCCCAGAGCGCAGACGCTCACACGAACTAAAGTATCGAGACCGTATGCTGAGGGAAGGGAGCTAGAAGGCTGCCTGCGCCAGCAGAGGTCAGTAGCAAAGTAAACACAACTCAGTTAGCGAGAGCGCAACACTGCTAACTACATTCACCTTATGCTGGAGGGAGGGAGCGCACTGCCTGTGCCAGCAAAGGTTCATCAAAAAATAAATAAATAAAAATCAATTTATCACTCAAGCTAGATCTTAAATGAACTGTAAAAAAATCCTTTTTTTTTTTTTTTTTACCTGATAGATTATGCAATTAAAGAATGTTGACACTAAAGAAGACCATATGCTGCAGGGAGGTCGCGTGCGCGCAGCCTCTATCAGCAGAGGTTAATTATATTAAACAAAACATGATACTTTTATGTAGCCGGCACCACTATAAATCAGATACGCTGGAACAGGGACACAACTCAACCGTCATCAGCAAAAATCCCTCAGCAAAGAGAATGCAAATAAATCGACCTAACCAATGAGTGTGCACCAAACAATATGAAGTATTATCAATAATATAGCCAATACAAGGCCAACAAATAAAGCCGCTTACCTTCTGTCCAAAGAGGGAAGTGACAATGCTGCCTTATCACGAAAAGACACCACGGCGTGCAGGTGGTTTTCAAAAGACATAAACGTAACAAACACCTCACATAAGAGGGACAACCATCTGTCGCAGCCCCTGGAGGGCGGCAGTCCGCTGCCCCGACCAACGTGGTCACGGAGCTACAAAGCGACGGGATGTAGTTGAGTTTTTATGAGCTTTAGTAATGCGGCTTTGGATAACGCTATCAGAGCGGTAGTGACCTGCACGAGCGAGAAGATGAGAAGGAACAGATGCTCTGATGACACTGGAAGATACAGTCTTCCTCGGGTCATCCAGGTGTTACAGGTGACATTGTTGGTATTCATACTCGAACTGCGCATGCGCGAAGGGGGATATTCAGTGCTTAAAGCACCGCCTCTGGCAGTCAGCAGGGATGAAATAGAACCGCATTTTTTGGGGGGACTCTATCTGGAAAGGGGGGATATGTCCCCTGTGCCCCCCCTGGGTCTTGTGCCTTTGGCCTACTGTCTCTATAGTGTGGTGAATACGCACTGTCACAACATGTAGATGGAGCGTGTTGGAGATGTTTGGATGTGTTCCAGAGGCTTTAGACGGTGGTCAAGGCGTCTCTCTATCACTTCCACTGAATGTGTGAAACTCCTCTCGTGGGGCAGGTATCTATCAATCTACTGAACACACAAAGAAGGGAAAGACGGATGGACAGAATAGGCCAAATTCTCCAAAAAGTGCACTTTTCCTTTAAAAAAAAAAAAGCTATTCTGGTATAAATGTACTTCATTATAAAATGCTGCTCATTGAAGTTTATAAAAACATTCTTTATCCATATGTGACTAAAATCAGAACTGTAGAGGCGGCCACATCCAAGATGCAGGTAGAAGAGAAAAATACTGAACAGGTAAAAACCTCAGAAACACTCATCGTATAACTTGTTCACCACAAACTGAACGAGTTTCTGTGCAAGTAAAGCTCTTTGTTCTCCGAGCTTTGCTGCAGTTTTGACCTCTGACAGCTGAAATAGTTTATGAGGTAACAGAGTTGAATTGGACCTTGTAAGAATATAGATACATATATATATGTATATACACAACTCAATATATATTTTGCCTTATGTTTGTGACAGAAAGCTAGTGATTACCAACTGAGATCAGATGTAGCCTCTGTCCAGTTACTCCATGAATAAAACTGTGTCAGATTAAGAGGACACCTGCAGAGGTAGAAGCTCTGTTTTCTGTGTGTTGTTGTCAGGAAGCTGCAAACTTAAAGACAGCAAAAGAGAGGCTGTGCACACGGCTGTCGTCTCAGCTTTCTGCTCGTCATGATTGACCTGAGTGCTGCTATCGTTTTGATTCAGATGCCTATAGAGCTCATTTATGTCGATCACAGCTGCTGTCTCATGAGAACCTGCATTTACACCTTCTGATTGGTGTTGCTCCCTCATTATCTGCTCAAGCCCTGTTTGCTGGTGTCTAGAGTCTGCTTTAATTAGAGCTGCATATTGTCTTATTGCCTCCTATTGATTGTGGCTATTTGGGGTTCGATTCATGCCTACAGATTAGCTATCATAGAAAAGTGCACTTTCATGGCTTTCTGTTGTCCGTGGGAACTAAGGCTCCTCAACGAAACTCATACAGAGATTATGGAAGCAGCAGCAGAACGGCCGGAACAAATTTCATTCAAGTCCCGGTAGCATGACGGACCCTCTGCATGCGCTGCTGTAATTTTCTTTCTCCGGTGTTCATATTCATTTATCAGTCGTGCAGTTTGCTCTCAGTTTGTTTTATTGTGTTTTCATGACAACTTTACAAGTTTCAGTTACATGTCAGTTACATTCACACAGTTCCATGTAGAGAACTGCAAAGGCCCGAACGTGATGCATTTGATGAGAGAGAAGAACTTCCACAAACAGCAGACAAATCCTTTAAGTCAGGTCGACCACTTTGTTTTATTACTTATAAATTCTAATAAAATTGTTCTGAGTAACAAGTTTTGGTTCACAGTGTGAGCACATTTTTATGACCACCAGAAGCGGCTTAGCTTGGTAACATCTTTGAATCGACCGACAACGCGACACAAACATCCGCGGTCTCGAGTTGTTGAGTTGAGCTGTACATTATGCAGGACTGTCAACGTTAACGCATCACTTGCGATCAATTGAAAGACCAAGCATAAAGCGTTTTTTTTTTTTTTTTTTTAATGGCGTTAATTGTGTGCTGCTGTTTTGTCCCTTTGATGCACCCTTAAGCCTCTGCAGTGACTGTTCCTACCAGCAGACTTTAGATACAGATAAACAAATTTTCCTTTTTTTAAATTAACACAGCATCATTATATAAATATATTTAAATCACCAAACATTCAAATACTAAGTGCTGGTTGTAACAGCGCATTCTAAAGCCCCTAACAGAAATCCAAATTTTAAAGATGTCACAGCTTCTTCTCCTTTACTTTCATTGTTAACATGACTCACATGTCAGAAGTGCCAGTCCTGCACAAAGGGCAAAAACTACAAAAAACTAAAAAAATCAAAAGGTCAGGGAATCAGAAAAGGCAGCCACAGGGTTCTCTCTCTGGGGATTGTTGTCTGGACAAATTTTCCAGTTTTTCCATCCAGTAATTTTTCAGCTCTGCAGACACAGTCACCACCTCACATGTCCAGGGGACCAAAAGTGATTGAGCTTAATAAATTTTGTATGTTTGTTATTCTCAGTTTCTCAAATATTGAGCATGAGCAATCTTTTACAAGTGTGCAGGTTTGAACTTGACATTCTATTTTGGTACATTTTCTTAAACACTTTTCTGCTGCACTGCTGCTGTGTTTGGTATAAACGTTACTGCTAAGCTGCTGCTTGTCTGTCAAAAGAGCAGCTGGGGAAAATGAGACTGTAACCTCCCGACAGCCATCACAGTGACGATGTGGGAACTTTTACAGCATCATTAGTGACTCAGTGACTTCTTCTCTCCTTTACTGTTGTGAGGAAGAAAGAAGTAATAATAATGTTGGTGATGATGAGATGCATTGTGATGTTGTCTTCATTTTTTGCATATAGTCCAGTAAATTAAATTCGTGACAAAATAAATTTCGTTCCATGTGTGCAAAAACCACATATGGCAAATGTTAGCTGCTTATTGATTTGCAGCCTTGCCTACAGTGATGTGAAACAGTACCGCATGCAATATTAACGAGATTTTTCTCTTAGCTGAAATGGTAAAGAGAGAGACAAGTGTTATTTTTTACAACAATATCACACTGTCCAACTCTGGTTCTTGTATTTAATACATCCCCTCCCTTGTTATGGTTTGTCCACGGAAAGCCGCAGTGACACATTTTGTGACGGGCCGACATTATAAATGAGGTCTGCCTCAGTGGAGGGGTGTCTGTATTAAATGGGGCTGTGATGAGGCAGCTCTGTTGGGTTTGAGTCACAGGCTCTGTCCCTCCCTCATTAACACTCAACGAAAACACACTGACCGCACGGCTGCTGTCTTCATGTTGGGGAAGGATATGTTAATGTGCTGCTGGTGACACAGGAGCGTTGCACACTTTTAATCATGTGAACATGTGCTTTTCATCTGCACGTGCATGTTTTTGCATTTCTGTGTGCAAATGCTCAGCCTCGTCTCTGGGCCCACATTAATGCTGACGTCTTGCTGTTCATTCCTATGTATCTGCACATGCCTGTAATGTGTGTGTGTGTGTGTGTGAGTGTGTGTGAGTGTGTGCGAGACTTTGCTCAGGGATCATTAGCAGTAATGTGCGCTGGCCTGATTCTTTGCTCGTCCTCGGCTTCTTTGGATGTATTAATATTTTGGAGGAGTCACCAGGTGAAAGTGAAAGCTTATGCAATCACAAACACCATGAGAGCGTAAATGCATTGTGTACACTCGGCCTCTTTATCAGGGCAGAGAAATTTGCTCACACAGTATTTTGGCTTAAACATAAACACAAAATAGATGTTTAATGTGTTGCACTTTTGAACTGTGGTCTTGTCATACAGTATTTTCTATAGATTTTTGCTTTTGCAGCACTATTTGTCCGCTCAGGCACTTAGAGTGCCCTTTGTGAAATCGTTTTTAGCTGAAAAGCTTTAGTACAAATGAAAATGATGAAAGAAAACAAGATTGATTCAATTAAATAACACAAACCGAAAAGAATATTTGAAGTGTCTTCCTGTGACCTCATGTATTCAAGCCTCAGTTCTGCCCTTCAATTAAAATTAGGCAGCATTTAATGATTATTTTAATGACCTTTGAAATGAAGATTTAGGCAGATTAATTAGTTTGTAGCTATGAAGGTAAACCTCACAGAAAGATTAGAGCCACTGCAAAGATGGGATCAAAGTGGTGAGAAAGTTCATTGAAATATGTGAATATACCAAAAAGACCCATTTTATAGGCATGAGTGAAGGGCGGCCCAAAGTGCAATGTCCGCCTGTTTGCTAACCTCGAGATTCCACTGGTTGCGTGTGCTTTCCATGCTCTGTCTGATTTATTTTTTTATTTCTGTCTGACGATTTATTTGTAAAGTTTAGGGAAATGTGACATCAAAACGGAGTGTTTTATCCTTAAATTAACCCGATGTTTTAATGTTGTACCTGTGTCCGACTTCTGCTCTGTGCTGAATTGTTGCATTGTGCTCTGGTATCTGGCAAAAATAGAAGCCTCGTGTATCTGCTGCGGAGGGATCACTGGAGCACTGGAGCTTCGACAGAGTGAAAACACAGCGCAGCCACAGTCAGTAGAAGCGTTGAGAGTTGAAACAAATCAGCTCTGCTGCCGTGCCGGAGTGGAGACGCACCACACACGCACCAGGTGGAATTTAGGGGTAACTTTTTAAAATGCTACTACCTTGTAGACTTACAGAGCCAGCCTTTTCTCCACAGCACTGTGACAGATGAAGAAGGTCTGGCTGCACCCATTATCATTCTCCTATCGGGGGAAAAACATTCTGACTTGTTTATATTACAACCGCAGTTGTTTAGGTGGTGCTAAACCCAGACTGCAGCAAAGTTGCCCCTAAGAAAAGGTCATATGCAAGAGGCCAAAGGGGAAGACAGTGCTGACTGAAAGAGTAACTAAACTCCTAAACCACTTATTTCAGCTGAAAACAGAGGCTAAGAAGTATGGAGTCGGGTTTTTGATTGATTCAAGTCTTGATGTTTTAGTACAAATTAACTGACTTTTCCATATTCAGTTATAAATGTGTGTAGTGACTGCCATCTACTGGTGGAAACCCGGCTATTGCAATGCAATTTTATGATGCATTGCAATTGGTTGATCAGGAGATTTGTGACATGTCCAGGGCTGACTTTCGTCACCAACCCAGCCCTGCACCCTGCCCCCTCTAAAAAAACCCCCAATGGCTCAAGATTCAGAAGACTGTGGCAAGAGGAGACACGCCCGGTCACTTTAACGTTACTCTGTCCCACACCCTCCCACACATCGCCTAGGAAACAGTACACACACACATTCACGCACACCAAGAAACACACACACACACACACACACACACAGCCATGGATTAATGAAATGAAAGCTAAACCATGCTCAATCTGACTTTCCCAAAACCTAAACCACATTACTGCATACTTTTGTCTCAAGTATT
>JAPQLA010000007.1:4562385-4588814 GCA_029822935.1 Naso vlamingii | reverse complement strand
GCTCATGTGTGTTGTGTCAGCAGCGTCTCTTCAGATAACGGTGGATCATGGCAGGAAGCAGCAGGAGAACGAGAGATCTTCAGTCGGCGTTTGCGTCCACACAGACTGAAGTTCAGTGTGTCGAGCTTTTCCAGAGTTTCACCTCCTCTACCACTGCACAGAAACAGACTTTTTCTTTTCCTCCATTTTTTGCAAAGAAAAAGTTACTATATCGATCTCTAGTCACTGATTTGTATCATATCGCCCTAAATGAGCCCATATCATTCTTGCATCGTATCGCCAACCATGTGTTGTAATACACATCGTATCGTTGTTAAAAAGTATCGTTACACCCCTAGTTGTTGGTGATTCAACTCTGGCAGTTTGGGTTGTATTCATGGCAAACCGTCATGGTCCTGTGCATAGGACTACATGCAAACTGCATGGTCTGAAGATTGATGCACATTATGTGGCACAAAAGTTTACAAGCAGAAGTTCCACCTGCAGAATTTAACATCCACAAACCGTTCACCTCTCACTCAATGTGATGCCACCTCACTGCATTGCGGCACCTTGCACGTGTCGTGTCCACACAGACAGCGTTGCTGCTGAGGAGTTTGTCTTTGATAATGGACATCAGTGACAGAATGTTTCATTGAATTTCAATAAAAATGTCGTATTTAGTTCAGATAAGAAAAGGATGCAGAATAAAGTGCTGAGAAAGTTTCGTCTTAAATACCTTACAAATGCTCCACTAGTTTTTAGCTATGTGCTTGTAGGTTTTATAAAAATTCCTGACAAATGTTTGCTCCTGTACCAATGTTTTGCTGTCAAGAGTGGAAAAGCAGCAAGTTGTGGTTTTGCTTGCAGCAACCAGGGACGAACACCTCATCATTTTGAAGCTGGAAATGCACGCTCGGCAAACTGTTCCTGGATTTCAAAACCAGGATGAAAATCTGTCCCAGTCTTTCTCGTCTTATACGGGCCATGCTTCACATTCTGTGTGATCTGGACTCGATAACACAAACTGACTCAAACATAAAACCCACAGCAGCTCTGTCGACGTGTAGGAGTTCTCGTGTGATCATAGCTAAATATGGCATCAATACAATTTCTGTTGTGATTTGATCAAAGAGTTGCTGAGTTGAGACGACTGTTACACTCAAGCTGTACTTGCTGTCTGCCAGAATTGCAAGAGTCGTAACATATTGTACTGAAACATCGTTGTGATCCACACGTGTAGTTGCGATATATAAGCAATGCGTTCTCCTTCAGCCTGCTTCAGTGATGTGACTTAATAGCAATAGTTTAAAAAGCTGTTCAGCCTAAAAACGGACATGAATAGGGCCTGACTGATTTGGGATATTTGGTGCCAATGCCGATACTAACAATGAGAATCCTACACAGTGTGCCAACAGACGAGGGGGCGACTTGTCGAGGCTTTCAGAGAGAGTCGGTGCCTCTGGTCAGTGTGGGTGAAAGCAGCCTCTCAGGAGTCATATCGGCCAATATTTTCAGCTGATATTTCTGCTGCAGGCTGATATCGGCCGATAATATTAGCAAACCAATGTGTCAGTCAGGCCCTAATAAAAAATCAAAATCAATTTGGAATAAGGACAACGTCTGATCTAAAACCTGAATTCCAATGTAGTCTAAATCTTAAATTACAGAAATAACTCTTATTATAATGATTTGTCTTCAGTTTGACTTAATGAGTGAATAATGTTGGTCAGGTCAGAATAATAAAATATTTTACACTAATTTGAAGCTATATAAATTCTCAGTGCACAAGTCCTCCCAGTACTCCAACACCAGTAATTACGTTCAGACTTAGAATCTGATCATTAAAAAGCTGGTGTGAACCAAACATGCAAAGCTTATGATTTTCATAAAAGCCTCTCAGACTCGTGGTGATTGAATAGAAACTGTAAAAGATGTAATATTGCACGTTCAGTGGTGAGTTGATAAAAAATAGTAATGAAATCTTCCATCATGACACGCTCTGTGGAGCGGCCAATTTCGCTTGAATAGAAACTGACTGAATTGGATTCTTGGTTGTTGTTCTGGTGCCGTGATCGATGGCGGGCAAACATGGCCGCCGCAGCCTCTTCCCTCACCGATGTGATCTCAGCCCACCCATGGGGAGAGAGTTAATGGCCGTGTGGTGGAATCAGTCCTGTAACGACTCCGGCTCCCGAGGTGTTCAGTCATGAAGGTCATTACCGTAATGGAAAAGGTTTGTTAGGCTCCACTTGCCTGTGTGCACTACAGGAGCGGCAGATAGCTGTGGACGCATCAGGCAGGGACGGGGTGGGACAGATGGGAGCAGAAAGCCTTGTGAACTTTAAGACTCTCTTCAGGTAACATCATCTGCCTTCATCCTCTTCACCTTCCTCGCTGTCTCTCTTCAATGTGATCCTGTAACTTCTCTTTTATTTCTGTCATTTGTTAGTTTTTCACGTATCTCTCGTTAAAGTCCCCATGAAATGAAAATTGATTTTTAAGGGTTTTTTTTTTTAATTTGTTTGTTTTGTTTTGTTTTTTTTTATCAGATATGTGTTCCTCTTATCCTTGCCTATACGACAGTATATGGCCCAACAATGACCACAAAGTAGTTACAGTTAAGCATTTTCTGTCCGCAGTCGTAGGAATGAGCCTGTGTCGGCTCAGCAGCACGGCCAGCTGTAGAGTGCGGTTTGAACATGTACGGCCTCACTCCAAAACCTCGTGGCTCTTCTTCCTCCCTTTCATCCCTGCCTGAGTCACTAAAATCGGCTGGATTTTAGCGATGGTTGTGGTGAGAAGTCCTCCACAGCAGAGAGAAGGCACTCCTCGTGCTTGTTCTCCATGTTTACACTGCTGGTTGCTGTCAAAGTTAAATTTTGCAGGGGCGTAATGCACTTTCAGCACGATTGGCTACTGTAAACTGCAATCATTATCATTAACATGTCCCACCCTAGCTTATCGTTTTTGCAGGAAATGCGATAATTCATGGAAGTAAATGGCACTTGGACATCCATTTCATGGGGTCTTTAAATGTCCTTCGAGCTGATTAGCTGTCGCCTGCTTGCAACACGCTGAACTTCAGTCTACATCATGTACAGTGTGTGTGTGTGTGGTGTGTTTTTGTTGGTTGAATGTAGATAATCATATCCTAAAACCATTACAATACACTGAATTAATCACCGAAAAGCTACTCCTCACTGCATAAAATAAGTCCCAGTGTGCTTTGCTAAGATCTGGAATCATTCTCTTGTTTCTAGTGTCAAAGCAACAGTGATGCATGATTATTTCAAAATACTCATATGCCTGCAAAGCAATAACCCAGTATTTAGCAGGACTTAATTTGACAGTGTGGAGTCTTCAGTCTCCACACAGCGTGCCCAGGCATCTGTACTCGGCAACTCGCAGAATCCTAATGAGGACATTTTCTACCAGTAACAGCCAAAACAATGACTGTCTCACTGTTCATTTGTACCTACAACAGCAACTTTGCTTTGCTCCTCTGATCACTGACACAGGCGCATGAATATTCCTTATTGCAGATTTGTGTCTCTAATCAACATTCCATCTGAGACATGCACTGCGACTGTGATTCACCCAAACACCCACCTTCATTGAGGACAAGAGAGTCGAAATTTGTGACATTGATGTGAAAATATTTGGGGATGGAAGGAAATCAGCTCTCCTAAGAAATGAGACGCAACACAAGTCACAGCGGTCTTGTTTATGAGGAGTTGGTGTTTTTGGTGTTGGTTGGGAGTTTTCCTCATGAATATTGCTGAAAGGAATCTACGGCGCTTTGGTAAATATTAAAACATTAATAAGTGCTCAGAAATTTACATTCACTGTTATGAGTCTCAGCTACAGCACATTCCTAAATGTGATGAGAGCGATGAAAGTGGAGCAGCGGAACATCACGCACAGCACTACACTTTAAAGAGAGCCATCCTTAGTGTTGCAAGAAAAAATCCAGTTTCCAGAAAAGACAAAGAAGTATTTACTCACTCAAAGAATTTATTTTTATTGCAGAGACCTTGCAGAGTATCACAAGGCAAGATAGCAGTTGTCAGAGTCTCCAGTTGGCACAGAATATTAAATAAGAGGACGTCATTTGTTTATTCACCTTTTTGCCCCCTAAAATTGAATACCACTGAGACTCCTGTGAGGCTGGAAAGAGCTGTTCCACCACTAAGAATCACAGTATCTCCACCATAGCTTCAACAAGATATAACCAGTCATTTAACACAAAAGCTCCTGCTTGATTTCCTTTACTCAGCTCTCCCATTTTTTCCTTTAATCTGGTCCATTTGTGTCCACAGTTGCTGTAGTAACCTCCAGTGAACTAAAATCACCTTGGCAAATTCACATTGCGTATGTCACACAAGATGTGTTTCATTTAAGTTACCGGCTGCAACTTTTAACTGGTTATGAAAGTGTCCCTTTTCCGTATTGATGCCCACTGAAATTCTGCTAAATTAAATGAGACCAACAGCGAGAAACTTGGATTTTTCCAACTTGCTCTGTCTGAACGCCTGCCATGGGTCAAAGCACCGGATGTCAGATGATATGATTTATAGTGCATGTAGCGGAAACTGCAACGCAATGTTACACCACACCACAATTTCATACACGACCTCAACGCTATCTCATCCTGCAAACAGCTATTTGATTAAAAAAAAAAAAAGTACAGCTGAGTGAGGCGTTCTGCTCTCACTCTCTTACTAATCAAATGCACGCTGTAACTGGCAGTTGGATCCAGAGCTTTATGACACCAGGTTGTGGTGGTCATACCACTTTTGACCAGAGTGGCCACTAGAATGAACACAGATTCAAAGCAGCTTTAAGTAAAATTTAACTGAGTTTGATTTAATGCTTAATAATATATTGTTTCAGCATCAAACGATTTTGTCTAGAGTTGCAGGAACTGAACCGAAAAAGAAGAGGTTAAGGCATCAGGTGAGAGAAAGTTAGGGGAAACCACCTTTGACTTGTTACAGTGCTTCCTTTGGTTTTCCTCACTCCTGGCAGTGCTGTTAGTGATGTTAGCCGCCTAGCAGCTGACGGACGGGGCTGGTGCCTAAACTACCCCCCCACAAGTATCAATAACCAGCAGAAGAGCATCATTCAGAGACAGAAGTGAACAGAATTACCGCCTGGAATTAAAGATGCCGCCTAAAGCATTCCCTGCAGTCCCTTATTGTCTAGTTTGTCCGACAGGAGGTATATTGTGTACTTTCTTTAGTTATTTGATGTTTTATCATTCTGAGGTTTTTGAAGTTGACTATCATTTCTTTCTGTATCTGCCTGCATTCTGTCTGTTACTTATGTCACAGTGCTGAAGTGCTTTTAAAATTAATGTTAATGTTCAAATGCATCCCGTCCATGATTAGGTCTGTTCATTTATTTATTTATTAGGGCCCCCGCCAAATAGGATTTTTGAGTGCTGTTGCCAATACTGATATCAGTGCATTAAGAAGTTTAAATAACAGAGCTTCAAATTAGACTTCCAAAAATGAAGATAAGGGCCCAACTGATGTGGGATTTTTGGCGCTGATGTCAATACGGATATTAGGGAGCAAGAAAATTCTGATATCCGATTGGCCAATGTTATATATACATGTATAATATCAGCTGAATATGATTATGAAATCCTTGTGACAAAGAGCTGTAATGGAAGCAGGATATCTTACATTTGAACAAACTTTATTCCAAACATCAGTGCACCGAACAGTGAACACTTCACTTATTGGTTATTGAACAGCGAACTGCCCTCTGCTGGACAAAACTACGTAATTACACCTTTATAAATCATTAGTCCGAGGATTTTTTTCTAGCCTTAAAAAGCTGTTTTAACATTAGCATGTATCAGAAAACATATATGCAGATACTAATATATCTGCGATTGGCCGATATCGGCCGATAATATCAGCAAACGATATATCTGTCTGGCCCTGATATATATGCAATTTCCCCACACACAGTTCAACCCCAAATACCCCCAGTAAGGAAAAAAAAACAACCCAAAAACAAATTGATGTTTCAGTCTCATAGAAACTGTCATTTCAAATCCAATATGCTGAAGCACAGTCAATAATTAAAAAAGAAAAACTCACTGTCCATATATCTTCAGTCTGTACTGAATACAGCCACAATCTCCCAGTGCAAGCAAAACTAAAACTGCCTCTTTGACGCAGAGAGACTGCTTTGCTCCTTAACCAAAGAGACAGCTCTGTTCAGCCCCTCAAAGAAAAACAACATCAAGGGATTTTCACTGGATCGGAGGATCTAACATTGTTATTGAAGCGCTATGCATGTTTGTCTCTGTAGTCAGCACGCATGAGTGGCTCTCGCTGGTTCACTGCTCCTAATATCCCCAATACCTGGGCTCCGTGTGAGGAGACGCTCCTCAGACCTTTTCCCCTGGTACATGATGGGAAATGAAATGAATGGGAAAACAGACAGACGTACAGACATGGCTCTCATTCATGCATGCACATGTGCACTGAAAAACCATATGTACACACAAACCAACATACAGACGCTTCACACCAGCAAGCATGCACAAAAACACACGCACGCACACACACAGATGCAGGCTCACACACGCAAATGCAATTATATTCGCATGCATGCTCAGAGACGGTCAAAAAGGGACAAATGGAGATACACATACATATCAGCCCTATAAAACCTGCACAAAACGCTGATAACATTACACTTTATGACTGATGTTACAGCACTCAGGAAAATACTGAATTACATTGAAATAAAAAAGAACAATAAGGTTAGAATTTTGCAAAATGATGCAGCAGGTAGCAGCTGTGAAAGGCCACGGATGTGGCTGCATCTTATGTTGTTTCTAATGTTTACATGAGTTCTTAATACTGATGGATGTTGTTTTGTTATTATTCGGCTTAAATCTCAATACATCGGACAAGCTGCAGAACACAAGCCTTATTAAGACATTTTTAGGATTCAGTAAAATGCTAATTGCTGTGTTGAGACAGAGTTATTTGCAGAGCAGGAAGCACTGCAGAAGCAATTCATGAATATATAAAAAACTAATTCTAAAATAAGGTACGGTGAATTTATTAGCAAAATATAACTCACCCTAAAAAGCCACACGTTTAAGGAACTTATAGTAAATAGAAACTAATGAAAGTCAGGTTGCTGTTTCATGGTATTTGAAATGCAAAGATCTTCAACTACTTGCTTAAAATTCAGCAATCTATGGGACCCGAATTTATTGCTGCCTTCAAAAGTGTCATCATTTGAGGAGGAAAAGTCAAATGCGTTCTAACTAAGTTTTTCCATAATGATATTTCGTTGCTGAATTGTCATTAATTCCGAACATGGTGTTATTTCATTCTCCAGAATTTTTATCTGCAGCTAAACAATAATGAAAGTGACATTAAATGTAAAGAATCATGAAGTGCCTCATAGATAATAAAGCATTACTAAATAAAAAAAGCAATAAGGTATGTAATAAAACACACAAGCAAACACAAGACACCTGAAAGGCAAAAATAAATGAATGTTAGAGGGAAAGTATCATGTGGGAGGTTATTTTCAGACTCAAAAAAACAACTCCCCCTTGCAGTTAGAAGTAGGTTGATTGAGAAATTGTATGTAAATATATGCAGTGTTCATTATTCACCAGGTTAATGATGAAACAAAGCAAACAATTACAGCAACAAGATCTCTTAAAAAGTCTGTCTGCAACAGTGTCTTGGAAGAGGTGGATTCCAGAGTCAGCAAACAGCCACATTTTGCAGTTACAACATGCTGTGAGTGATATCACATGCAAATATGTTCAAGGTTCATTATGAGGCTGGTTAATGACGACTGGTGTTGGCATTAATGTCTCACTCCTCCGTTGGGATTACGTCTGCATTGAAGGTGAAAGGTAACGTCTCCGTTGGGAGGAAGGTGAGGGAGAAGGTTATTAGATTAGTGTGAGAGAAGTGTTTCACCAATGGTCCCCGCAGGGCAAAGTGATTGAGCTCTGAAGACAGATTGTGTGCAATTACAGTCCATTTGTTCCAGGCTGGCCTCCCCTCCCATCAGAGGGAACCTGGTAATGAAACTGGCTCGCCAGCGTTCGTCTGGCTTCTATTGTCTTTGACTTGCCTGTTTTCTTCCCTCTTTCTGTCTTGTTTCCCCTCGTCTTTCCACCTGTGTCTCCTTCTCCCTCCTCTGTTTTCTCTCATGATCAGAATCACTTTATCCTCTAAGTCCAATGAATACACAGGATTTCTCATTCTTTAATTTCTTTCCTTAGATCTAATTGGCTATCCTTTTATCTTACTCTCTTTTCAGTCCTTTTTTCTGTCTCGGCTGAGGCAATTATATGCTTCCCAGCCCTTAACTACAGGCCTTTCCTTTTCGTAGCAAGTACCCCATTCCCCTGTTATCCCACTGGCCTCCTCCCAAGGACCCGAAGGAGTCAGTCACGTGCAGGGTATATTGAGTGAAACTTAATTAGATGAAGCTTGTGACACCAACCAATGCAGAGGGGCCTCACATGCAGTGCAATGGGACAAAGAGAAGCAAATAATGACATATTGCTCTACAAATACAGATTTAGTCAACATTTTCATGAGCCAAACGACTGCGTAACCTCTGACTTGCCTCTGTCTTTTCTCCACTCTCTCATAGCCTTTCCTTCTCTTGTTCTTTATCTTTCTGTCTGGCCAAAGCAATTATATGCTTTGCAGCTCTTTGCTAAAGCTCTCTCCTTTCAGAAGTAGCCGCTCCCTCCAAAGCAGCTCCACTTTCAGCCTCTCTAAGAACTTCCTGGTTCTCTCTGAGAGACTCCGAGGAGTCTGTCTCCTGGGTGCACCCTTGCAAGATTCATAGTTGAGTGCAATTATAGTGTATGAAGCGAATGCAGTGTGTCCTATCACGGCTCCAGAGCCTTGGTCTTATCTCCTGCCCTCTGCACTACAATCCTCACAGTTCTTACGTAAGGTGCAAAAAGAGTACAGACCATTGTCACCAAAATATCAGTATTTGGTCATCATTCCCGTGCAGCCTGATATTTATGTGAATAGAGGGTCTAAATATTTTCTCTCCCTCTTTCTCAGTAAGAACATCAACTAACCGTTTTAATCTGTGTTTGCTTCCCTGCTCGATGCTTTTTACTCACCTTCACCATCATACCTCATGGCACCTTGCAAAACACCTGACAGCCAATGTTTTCAGGTCATGCTTACAAGATATGAAGGAGCCTAATTAAATGAACCCGGTGGCAAAAACATACTCAGTTTGCAGTTTGAGCTTATTAAAGGCAAAGGAAATGTGCAACACCTTTGACATATATGTTTCAACAAGTCCATCTGCCGGCCTGCCTGTCTTTTACTGCTTCTCTGGCTGGTTGTGGTTGTTGCAGGTTCAGCTGAGTCGCCTACATGCCCCTCTCCCTAGCCAGTTTCTTCAGCTCTTCCTGTTAGATCTAGAGATATTCCTGGGCCAGATGGAATATTGATCTCCTTCAGTGTTCTAGGTCTGTCTAGGGGTCTCCTCCCACTTGTACACATGCCTGAGATTCCTGCAGGAAGCGTCCTGATCAGAGGCCTGATTACCTCTACAAGTTCTCCTCCATGTGAAAGAGCAGCTGCTACTCCCTGAACTCCCTCCAGGTTTCTGATCCACTAACCTTGTCCCTAAGGGCAGCCATCCTGTGGTGGAAACTCATTGTGATCGCTTTTATCAATCATTTCATTGATTCAGTCGTTACCCAAAGCTCGTGATCATAGGTGAGGATTGGAACTTGGATTGACTGGTGAAAGGAATTCATTTGCAAACCCCACCCCAAGACACTTCGACCCTTAAGAATAAAATTAAATCCCAAGTTATTGCTGCCATTAGAAAAAAAATTGCTTTTCAGATTTGGTCCCAACCCATATCAAGAATTCATAGCATCTCTAAAGACTCTGAATCTTTTGTAATAATAGGACAGGAGAAAGGGAAAACAGTTGGGCAGGTCGCACACTGCAGGACTTTCTTTTCTTTTGTCAATCAGGGCATTTTTTCTGAAATCAATGGGTGACATTGTTTCCAATCTACTTTTTATTCTCCATTTTTCTTGCTTTCACTTAAATGATAAGAAGTTCACAGAAGAAAAAATAGGAATATTAGATACATGACATTTTGCGATGAAGTACTTTTCTTTAAATCTGCAAATTTAAAACATGCTTCGAAACAGGTGGATGGAAGCATTCGTGCTTTGTATATTTTCTCTACTTCCTCCCACTCTATTTCTTTCTTTTACAAACAGCCTTTCTCATCTTTATTGGCCCTCCTGCTGTGCACCTCCTCCTTGCTCTTCGTACCTTTTGGCCCTCTACGAGAGACCTTACAGAGTCCACGTCTTCAGTTCATGCTCAAAAGATATCGGGTAGAACCTAATTAGATGAACTGAGTGACATAAACGGCTGCAGAGGAGTCCGCATGCTGTGCAGAGCACCACGACAGCACTGTAATAAACATAACCCAATATAATTTAACACAAATTCACTGCTCCTGTGCAGCATGAAATACCTGAAGTTAAGTGCTCTCTTCACAGCTTCTCTTTGATTCTCATGTTCTGTCTCACACTCTGTCTCTTTCTTGATCTCTCTGGCTGACCACAGCAATTACATCCTATGCTAGCTCTTTGCTAAAGCCCTTTCTTCTCATTAGCAATGCCACAATTCCGTCTTTCGTGCTCCTTCAGCGTCTCCAAGGCAGCCCTACTTGTTTCCTGATTCAGCAGCTCTTAGCTCCCTCTGAAGGACCCTATAGAGTGCATCTCTAGGGTGCATTACTGAGTGAAGCACAATTACATGAACTTTCCACAGACTTAGCGCATGTCATGGACCTTACTGCTTCTTCAGTTTTGGGAGGACAGGCGCTGTCAGAGTGGTGCCATCAGGGATAATTAGCTTCAGATTTCGTGTTGTTTCTTTGATGGCGTGTTATAACAGAAGCACTAGAATCATGTGATTGTCTGAACATGGTGGTGAAGTGGAGGACTGAGGGGGAAAATGTAACCTGTCAGAGATGAACTGTTGCAGATAAACGGCCACTCATGCACCAAACACATGCTTCACAGACACTTTTATTTCCTGCCATAAATTTAAATAGACAACCTCATCCATCACATCAGAAGCAGTTCTGAGAATCGTTTTGTTGTTAACAACCTTTCACTTTATGAATAAATCTGAGGACTCACACACACTGACCTGTTCTCTTTCAATCACACCCTTTCTAATGTCAAACTGACAGGGTTGGAACATTGTTGGATTATTGGGTCTGTTGTCATCAGGGCTGTCTGCCTCCTGATCTATTCATCGACTGTCCGTCACCTGGGACTGCATCTAATAAAAAAAGGTGTAATTTTCCGTTAATTGTTAGTTTATTTTTACAGTTAAGCATTTATTTTGAAAAGTCATAAAATGCTTAACAAGACAAGCGTCTACAGGGATGCTTGTCATGAGCTACAAACATCCTCTAAGACAGCAGCACTTTGAGCTTGATGCTAATGTCAATGACAATGCTAGCTTGCTGATACTTACTCACAGGTTTAATTTCCAACATGTAGAGCCCGACCAATATATTGGTTTGCCAATATCGTCGGCCAATATTGCCTTATTGCAGGTATATTAGTATCAGCCTGTTAGTTTTTTTATATGTGGCAATATCAAAACTGTTTTTAAGGCTGAAAAAAATGCTTGGACTGTTGATTTAAAATGGTATAATTACATAGTTTGTTAAGCAGAGGGCTGTCCGTAATTTAACAACTAATAAGGGAAATTTTTCCTTTTCAGTACACCAATGTTTGGAATGAAATCTGTTAAAATGTAAGATATCCTGCCTCCATTGCATATCTTTGTCACAGTATTTCATAACCACACATATAATAATGGCTGATATATCAGGTATCAGAATTTTCTTTCTGACAATTATCAGGACCCGTATCAGCCCCAAATATCCCTTGACAATTAAGCCCTACTGACATGTTAACATCCTTGATTTAGTATGTTAGCTAATGGACATGACTAATTAGCACCCACTTTTAAAGTTCCAATCCATCACTTAGATATTTAATTTTACTCTGGATAGTGTAAAACTGCCCTGTTGGTGGTTCAAGACAAAAGTAATCAGAAGACATCCTTTTTCGGCCATGATCCCTAAATTCCCCTTGATACATGTGTGGTGCATCTCTGCTCCAGCACGGCAGCAGATCTGATTTGTTTTAACTTTAGTCAGTGTGTGAGCTTCCACTGAGTGTGGCCATGTTGCGTTTCTACTCCATTGCAGCTCCGGTGATCCGGAGTCCTCCGCAGCAGATTTGCAAGCCTTCCATTTTACATCCGTAGCTCCGTAGCACAACACAGTAATTCAGCACATAGCAGGTTGAGCTGGACAGAAAGTCAGAGACAAAATGCAGTTAATTTTCAAAATATAAAACACTGTGTTGAGGCAAGATCATATTTCACTAAACTCCATAAACAAATCGCCAATACAGTGAAGCCAGGCCTGAAGTCAGCAGACCAGAGGTTTTCAGAGGCTTTTGTCGTGCATGATCCATTAATTAATGCGAAATCTCGTAGTCTCGCAACTCTGGCTGTCAGGCCGTGCTGCGCTCTGGAACACACCCAGTGGGTGTTGATGGACAACGAAGGATGGAGCAAACACGCAGCGGAGCTGTTCTGGAACGCACACGCAAACAGTGAAATCCCAGGGTCAGTATCTCTACTAAGTTTTATGTCAGTCCATTCTTCTCAATCTGGAACAAAGTGGCAACCAACCAACGGAACGACATTGCCATCTCTGTTGCTTCGCTGCTAGCATAGCTTGTTGAAACTCTGGGGTTTCCCTCAGAGTGTTATTTTGTAATCCAGTTCCTTCAGTGCAGTGCAGAGTAAAAGCTCAGCTGAAGTTTACCTCTCACAAAGTTCACTTACCTCCAGCACTGTCTGAGGAGTTTACAACCCTCCTTCTTTCCCCTTCCAGCGTTTATTCCCCCCCAAAAAAGGTATTTCCTTGACAGGACTCCTGTATCTATCTGTAGGTGAGTGTGTTGTTGCCTCTATTTACCTGCCGTCTATCCAAGCAAAGCAAATCATTGCTCAGAACAAGAATGAGTTGCTTCATGTGCAGTGTTCAGTCTCTGAGGGTTTTAATAATCTTTTAAATAATCAAAGTTTGTTTCCCCTATTCGTTTTTTAATTAACACACATGCTGTAGGCTCATAACACTCAGTCTGTTTGCACTGCCCATCTCTTCCACCACACTCCATTTTTTATCTCTAAACACCTGCTCTCTGTTGGTTTTTCAATTTCCCTGTCCTCGCTGTCCTTCTTTGTTATGGACTGTGTAACAGAACACTCTCGCCTGAGCTCTCTTCCACACTCTTCTCTCTCTGTGTCTCCATTTCTAGAATAAACTGACTCTCTCAGTGAGTTTGTCAAACCAATAATCTGTGACATTTTTATATTTTACCCTCTATGAGTTTCTAAATTAACAAAATACTGATTCAGCCCGCAATCCAAATTCATCAGAGTCTTCTCAATGTGTGGGTTGTGGCTCTTGGAATATGAATGTCTTTGGTTCTAACGTTGGGCAATATATTGGAATGTTCAAACTGGCCACCATCAACAACAGCCCAACAACAGACAAGTGATTGACTGATAAATGACTGACTGATAAATCAGTCTAATAAACAAACAAATAACAAATAAATTCAGAAATATCAAGAGAGAATAATATTCTTGCAGCTGATTTCCTTGTCACACAGAATAATAAAACAGTACAACTTCTGATCCAAGTTTCTTTCTTGAACTAAATTTGTTTTATTCTTGAAAGACGTCTCCGCTGGTGTCTTAAGAGAAATGTTGGACGACACAGACACGCTTACGCTTAAACAAAGTGTCGGACACTGTCTCTGATGCAAGCTGTGTTCTCTGAATCTATTTCCATCCAAGGTTTTGACTTTTTGTGGCCGTCTTTATTATCCCTCCGTGACGGGTCATACAGGTAAAGATAGTTTTTCACCTCATCCGACAGTCACCCCTTACAGTCATCTTTTGTGGGCCTACTATTTATTTGCCCTCGGCCAAAGCAAGTAGAGCTCTGTTTCCATCTCCACAGGAATGATAGAGTGCTCACTCCAGCCAACTAATGAAAATGTAAGACAAATTAAAAGGAGATTACGATCTTATGAGTTTTGACCAGTGCAAAAAACTGCTGGACGATGTTCTTTTTTACGTCATTTATAATAAATATGTTCCCTAAACCCTCCTTGTTTTTCTATCTGCTGTTCCAAAGATCACCAGCTCTCATTGGGTTTGTATCAACCCTTAATTAGTTAGATGAGTTAGATGTGAAAATATTCTGGCTCTTAATGCTTTTTCTCCATTCTCTCTCCACCATCACTGACCTCTTTGTGCTCCTGTATCGGCTCACTGAAGGAGTTGTTGCTGAGCAGCAGCTCTAACTCATTCCTTAAAAGCAGAACATTAAATCAGAAAAACGAGATTTTGAAAATTGTCCAAAAGAACAACTGGCAACAGACTCAGCCAATATCCAAAAACTAGTTGGTCTTCAGCTTTTGTCCAGGTCGATATATCTCAGCTTGTTGGAGAACCCAGTTCAGTTGCCATCACCAACAGTTCAGGTTGTTTGAGCTTAATGTTTCTCGTCAAACACCTTGGAGCGTCTCTGTGTTAACAGTCTGACTGTGGTGGACATATTCATGTTGCCCAACCGTGCGAATGTCGAAAAAAAAACAAACAAACCTGAAAACCAATCGTTGACATTTCCTGTCAAATGAAAACCTGCTACACACGAGATAAACCTGAAGTCTTTACAAGCTGCTAATTCTCCTCATGATGGACCTGTTTGTTTACCATAATTACAATGACACCTTAAATTATTCTTGTAATGATTTATTGATGTTAAATTAGCACATGTAGTGCCTCCAGTTATTCAGTCAATTTATTTTTTATGGCGCATCTTTTATGCTTGTTTGCTGCCACATACGTAAACACATTTATGCTTTTCTTTGATTGCTTAGTTGTGAGTCAGCTCACCGTTTTCTTTTAATCCCTCCACCTTGTTTTTCTCATAGACACATTCTCTGCACATCTGCACTGATAATATAATTTGTGCACACTGAATTTGTCTGCTAATAGATCTAAACTTTGTACCACTTCATCCTCCCTCCTCCACTGGTTTCCTTGTGCTTTTTGGTCGGGATGGGAATGTCCTCCACCAACGGTGTAATCGGTCCGGATCCAGGTGCAGCTCTGCAGGGGACCTCTCCTTCCCCCGGAAACCTTGTGATTACAGGACAATTAAAGTAAACATTAACAGCTGAGCTTCATCCCAAACACAGCTTTTATCAGTCCACAGCCCGCCTCTCTCTGGGCAACACTGGGCATTTATCTCCATCTAGACAGACAGACGACCCCTGGGCAGCTTCCTGCGTGGAAATAACTTCACTGCATGTTCACCTTTGAAAGCAGTTTGATATGGAATGAAGGCCCACCTTCATTTTGTTAAAATTTGGCCAAAATTACAAAACACCAGTTTGCAGGACCATTTAACTTGTTTCAATGTCAAGTTTTTTTTCCCAAGAAAAGTCCCAAAAGAAGTCCCATCACTGTCAAAGTAAAACAGCCCAATTCACAGTCTATTTATAGTCGTATGACTGAAGCTAATATAGGTGGTATACCAAAGACATTCCACTCTTCTAAAAAAAAAAACGTACAAACAAAAAAACTGTTTTGTCCTCTTATTTTCTTCATGTGAGCTCCACTGAATGATGTAAAAAAAAATCCATCCCAACAAAATGAAAAAGTGCTCTGGCCACATAAAGCCTGACTTTCATTATTGACATTCATTCTTATTTTTTTCTCATTCACTCACATGAAGTCGGATTTGTCTGCACACACTTCAAACATGTCATTTACAGCAAATTCCCTTCAATGTGTCATTTAGCGGGATGATTTAAAAAAAGGCAAGTCCTCCCTCCACAGTGTTCAAGCTTTTAATGCAGTTCGGACAAAATCAGTAATTATGACTAGAAATGTTCGTTGCTGCAGATATGTGACTTTACATGGTGTAGAAAATATGGAGTTTAATCATATAATCAAAGTGCCTGAGCCAAACTACAATATTTTTATACATGTGTATCTTATGTAGTATATGTGAGTTCAAACTGCTGTAATGGGGGAATTAATAAGAGGTCAGTCTTATGCTGGAGCACTACTGACGTGTTTGTCTGGCTTAACTGCTACAGCAAGAATTACAGCCTGTGAGACGCTGTTGAATGTCCATTTTTTAAAGTAAATTTCATATTTATTTTTTGTATTCCCTGCAGTTCTGAAATCGTTTACAGCCATGAGCCTAAAACTGAGAAGCATCCCGAACCATGATTTTATACCATTACAGGTCCTGGATAGGGCACAACTGATATCGGTTTGTCAGTGTTATCGACCGATACCGACCTATCGCAGATATAGCCTATCGGTATCTGAATATATGCTCACCAACATGCAACGCTATTAAAACTGTTTTTTAAGGCCAGAAACAATGTTTGGACTAATGATCATGTAGTTTGTCCAGCAGAGAGCGGCCTGCTACTTAATAAAGTTTAGCAGCTATTTGATATCCCCATTCAGCCAATAATACAAAGATCTATAATATCAGCCAATAAATAGCATGTAGGAATTATCTAGCTCCATATTAGTATCAGCTCTAAAAATCCCACATTGTTCAGGCCCCAGTTTTGAGCCACTATGTGCCAATATGAAAAAAATAACAAGATATACCTTCAAGATAAATTTCTCCCAGGAGAGCATTAAAGTTCGTTAAGTACTTTAGCATTAAAGTCTGTTAATTATTTGACACATTTAACACCAAAACATGACATTTCTTTATGTTGTCGTGATGTGTTGCAAATAACAGCTGCAAGGAAAATGTGATTAAAAGACTGAACATTTCAATAAGTTGTTTTCGTGGGTATTTACTGCTGCGTTGACATTATCTTTTGTTGCTAATGTAACTCTTGTGAATCACAATGCTCAAATCAAGGCTGAACAAACAAAGCATAAATATTATGTAAACAGTTAGTATCTGCTTCTTTGAGTCGGACAGACGGGGGCAATTTTCTTTTAGAGGTTATGTTCCTTCACACCACAGTTTTCAGCCCTGTGCAACTACCAGTCAAGCAAACTGCACCCCAAGCTTCCTGTGCCTGCCCACATACACATGCACGCAGTTTTTGAGCAATCTACAGACTGCAAACATGAGCAAAACGCACAGTTACCAAAACGGAGATTAATGTGCATTAAAGCGTAGGGCGCCCTAAATGCAGCAGTTCACCTGACCACATGTTTAGCATTAGCGTTACATTGAGATTCTCAGCAGGTTGTTCTGTTGTTGGCCAGCTGTCTTGCTGCTGGCCAATCACTTCCAAAAACTAGAACACTGTAATTTAGGTTAATGATGCCCACTCAAGCTCTACATGTGCGCGTGCATGTGTGTGCATGTGTGCAGTACTGAATATGCCGCATAGCCGTCAGGAAAGTCAGCCTCAAACACAAGGACAACACACATCCATCTGTTCTTTCTGTGCAGTCAGTCAAGTCCGTCCCCTCTGTGCCGCACAGCCGTGAACTCTGGGAAACAAGTGTCCTGCAGCTGTGTATATTCTGCCTCTGTGGCAATGTTGCCTGCACACTGCTCACTGATTGTCACACTGCTGCTTTCTCACAATGTGTGATGTTGCACACTGTGTGGCCTGCCGGCTCTTTTCATTGCTCCAAAATCAGAGCATGAAAGTGTGTGATTTACTTTCATTTTTCTGTATGACAGGAACAGATCCCGTGTTAACTTGTGCTGTGGTGCACTCTGTCATCGAAGTTGTCTTATAGCTGCATGTAGTACCACTGTATGTAGATGACGTGTTTTGGAAAGAGTCGCATGCTTCAGAATGGAGGTTAATTGGTAAATGTAATGTAATTTTGTCCCAGATTTAAAGGGGCATTTTCACAACATTTGTGGGGTAGAAAGCCCAAAGTATATTCTCTAAGTACAATAGTTGGAGTATTACATGTCTATGAAGTATACTGACATACGGCAGCAGTGTACACACATGCTGATCAGGCAGCAGAAGGAGCTTTTGTGGAACAACAAAATAAGCTGAGCTCATTTTGCAGTATGGTGATCCATGAAAAGCAACATGAAAGTTTTCCACATCAGGCCGACTTTACTGAATTGGCTTCAAATTGAGCATAAAGTTTAAACAATTTCTCCCGACTGTCCCTCCAACAGTGCTCAAGCATGTGGATCTACAAAACACACAAGCCACTTAGTTGCGGAAGGTGCTAATGCCAAGTTCAACATACTAAATTAAAAACCAAAAAAAAAAACAAAAAACCCCAAACCCAAGCATTCTAAAAAATAGCTCATCTTACAGGTTCAAAGGTTGAAGTTGGTGTCTTTCCAGCCTTAAACTTCAGTTTTTTATACAAATCCTGCTTTGTAATGAAATACAGCCAAATCCAGAGTATTAGACGCAGTCTGTTTTTGGGTGTCTCCCAGAGGGGAAAAAAGGTTTTCTGCGCCTAAATATTAATAAAAACATCTGTTTTCATTTGAAACACATTTAAAACACACAGATTAAACTGTCTTGGCTTTCCCACTTGGATGGAAGAAACATTTAAATAAAACATTTGTTTTATAAATTCAGAGTCAATACAAACAGTTCTGCATTGCGTACCACGAAGTCCACAGCGTGCAGTTTCTGTGCAGCTGTGTAGCTCTCTCTGGTAGCAACCATCTGCTGTCGCCATGTTGAGTTTACAATCCTGCTAGATGTTAGTTAAGCTCAGCCTGCAGTAATGCTGTTAGTTGTGACCGTGACAGTGGTGGCTGCACTGGCTTTAGCTTGATTAACATCTTTTGGGTAAAATACTGTAAAGCAAAAAAATACATCGCTTTGCATTTAATACTGGTATACTGGTCATACCTCACTTTTAAGTTTAAAGAAAGTGGTAAAAAGTGTGTTTTGTAGACCCAGTTTTACGGTAAATAGTTAACGCTTTGCTACCAGAATGTGAGCAGCTGCGCCTGGTGGATCATGATGTGCAAATTCATAATAGGATGAAATTAACAGTTTTGCGGAATGGTGCATGAAGAACAAGCTGGTGCTGTATGTTAACAAAAACCAAGGAGCTTATGGTTGATTTAAAAAAAAAAAAAAAAAAAAGGAGACACATGTGGTACAAACTGGCAGGCTGCTGGTGTCAGTATAACAAGCCGGAGAGTCTGAAGTGTGTCACAGGACAGCAGTGTGTTGTCCACTTTTGTCCTTCCTTCCCTGTGGATTCATCCTCATTATTCCACCGTGTCTTGACCTCTCCCCCTCCTCTGACCTCCTCAGTAACAGTGACTGTCTGACCTCCCCTTTTCTGAACGCAGCTTTACTTGCTGCTCTCTTATATACTTAAACCTCTCTTGGCATTAACCCCATATTTACGCCTCTGTACTTTTTTTTTTTTAATCCTTTATTTGAAGTTTTCACTTTTGTAATGACAAAACAAACTGAACAGACAAACAAGAATATAAGAACAAGAGAAGAAGAAAGAAAACAAACAAACAAAACAAAACAAAAAATAAATAAATAAATAAAAGTAAAAAAGAGAACAGAACGGCTGCCAAACATTTTGTCGTATTGTATAAGCTGACATTCAAATGAGTTGTTTCAATGACGATGTCCCATGAATGCGTTAGAGTTCCCTCAGTGGTGAAATTAATCACAGCATCAATTATTGTGTTTGGGCTGGCCAGAGAGCCTGTGGGTGGTAAGTGGTTTGACAGTGTGCCAAAAAAGGTCCCCAGAGTCTGTTAAATATGTTCCTCATATTGGATTCGTGAAGACGCAGCTTTTCCAGTTGTATATGGACAGCATGTCTATGAGCCAGCGTTTAAAGCAGGGTGGGGTGGTGGATTTCCAGGTTAAAAGGATTAATTTTTTAGCAACCACCATTCCCAAGTGCAGGGCATTTTGTGTATCTTGTGGCAGCTCAAGGGTCTCTGTTGAGCATCCAAAGATGGCTAGGTCTTGGTTGGGCTGAATGCCACAAGAGTAGGGCTTCGATGGCCACTCAGAGATTGCAGTCCAATAGTTGTATAATGTAGGGCAAAACCAGAAAAGATGTGCCAGCTAGTTATCCACAGACTGACACCTATCACACTTAGAAGACACAGATGGGAAGATCTTGTTCAGCTTAGTTTTTGAGTAGTGTAGTCTGTGTATCACTTTATATTGAATTAACCTACAACATGAATTCAGAGGAGAGTGGATCCGAGACATTGACTCCTCCCACAATTCCACCAGTATCTCAGAGTTCAGATCTCTGGCCAATGCCTCCCTGATGTGATCCGAGGAGGGCAAAACAGTAAAGCAGTTCACAAATTTTGAAACCAACTGTCTGGAGTCTGGAGGGAGCAAAAGATTTTCAAAAAAGTGGTAGGTGGTGGGAGTGTATTCAAAATTAGGAAACTTTTCCCTGATATAATGCCTGACTTCGAGGTATTGAAAAAAATGTGAGGTGGGGAGACTGAACCTAGTACTTAATTGACTGAAGGATGCAGGATGGCCATCAATGTACAGGTCTTGAAAGGTTCTGATACCCTTTTCTCTGAAGACCGCAAACACACCATCACAAAGCCCTGGTTTGAATGTATGATTTCGACAGATGGGAGCTTGTACAGACACCCTTTGAATCTGGCAAGCCATTTTGATCTGATTTAAAGTTTGTAAGAAATTTTTTTTAAAATAAAATTTTGTTGAATTGACATCTATCAAGCATGTGCTGCTGAATAAAAGGGCAGAAAGTGAAGAAAGTTTGGCGGCAAAAGCCTGTAGACGTAACCATGAAGGACCACTCTCAGGCTCTGCAACAAAATTGCTCCAATATGTAAGAGCACTGGAGTTAGCTGCCCAATAGTAATGCTTGAGGACAGGAAGACCGAGGCCACCCTTCTTAGTAGGTTTGTGTAAATGAGCCTTGGATATCCTATAAGATTTGTAGCCCCAGATAAATGGCAATATAATAGAATCAAGTTGCTTAAAAAATGATGCAGTCAAGTAGATGGGCAGGTTTTGGAAGAGATAAAGAAACCTGGGTAGGCTCACCATTTTGATTGCATTCACTCGTCCAAGTATGGATAAAGGCAGTATCCTCCAGGATTCAATATTTGCTATAAGTTTGTCTATTAATTCTGTAAAATTACATTTTAGGATGTGTTTTGGGTTTTTGGTTAATTTACGTCTCAGATAGGTGAAACAATCCTTTGCTATTCTAAAGGGCAATTTTTTTAGGAAGTCCTCAGTGAACTGGCCTACTAGTGGCACAAACTCACTCTTTCCCCCATTGATGGTGTAACCAGATATGTTCCCGAAGGAGTTTATATAATCTAGTAGGTGGGGGATAGAGACTGCTGGATTGGATAGACTAACAAGGAGGTCATCAGCATAGAGAGTGACGCGGGTCTCGATGTCGCCTTACTTAATGCCCTTGATGTCTGGATGTGTCCTGATACCAATCGCTAATGGTTCCAATGCAATGTTAAACAACAAAGGTGACAATGGATCACCCTGGCGAATGCCATATTGTAAGGGAAATGGACTGGATCTATTCCCATTTGTGATACTGCACGACTTTGGATTAGAGTACAATATTTTGACCCATTCAATAAATGTGTCGCCAAACCCAAACTTCTTGAGTGTAGTAGTCAAATAGGGCCACTCTATCATATCAAATGCCTTGCGAGCATCTAGAGACAATATGGCAGCTCTGTCATCTTTACTGTAACTGGCATACAAAATATTCAGTATTTTACAGACATTAAAAAATTAATATCTATTTGGTATAAATCCTGTTTGATCAGGATGAATAATATTTTCTGTGTTTACCCAGTCTATTTGCTAACATTTTAGTGATTATTTTCAAATCATGATTCAATAGGACTATGGGTCTGTAATTGCCCACATCCGTTGGATCCTTATCTGGTTTTAATAAAACACATATATTTGCTTCATTTAACGAGGATGAAGTTTTTTATTTTTTTAAGAATCTCGAGCTGCCCTTAGCAATATTGGTGCAAGAACATCTTGAAAAGTTTTATAGAACTCTGGACCAAATCCATCTGGTCCAGCAGCCCTGCCAGAAGGAAAGGCCTGAATAGCTTCCTGTAACTCAGATAGCAAAAAAAATCTGAATCCAATTTTCCCTAGAGGCTGTATCTAATTGGTGGAGGTGAAAGGAAATCAAAAAACTTATCAAAGTCCTCCTGTTTTGCTTTAGATTTGGAGGTGTAAATTTCTGAATAAAACTCCCTATATCATTTATTGATATCTTTTAAGTCTGTAAGCATTAAGCCAGATTTAGATTTTATTTTATAAATAGCTCTTTTTGCTTGTTCTCCTTTTAATTGCCTTGCCAATAATTTTTGTGGTTTGTCACCATATTCAAAGTTTCCCTGTTTAAGTTTAAGTAATGTCTTGCCAGTTTGTTCCCCAAGAATGGAGTTGTATTCATATTTTAATTTAAGAATCTTTTCATAATCTGCTTGGTCCAGAGAATCTCTGTAGGTCTGCTCTATTGCTTGTAGTTCTTTCTCAATCTCTACCAATCTGGCTCGTTTGGCCTTTTTCAATGTTGCTTTTTATGAAATAACTTGCCCTCTGATATACACTTTGAGTGTTTCCCAAGATCTCAAGAAACTGTGAAATGTGTTTCAAAATGTACTCTTTAAATACCTGATCTGAAAGTAAAAAAGGATTGAAACGCCAGCTATAGGCTTGTCTCGGGAGGGACAGATGAAGGCTGAGGGAGACAGGGCTGTGATCAGATATTATGTTATGATATTTTGTGTGAATGATGTTGGAAATTAATCTGGAATCTACTAGAAAGTAATCACTTCGTGTATATGATTTGTGTACATGGGAGTAGAAAGAATAATCACAGTCGGATGGGTGTTGTGTTCTCCAAATATCTACAAGCTTCTTAGAATTCATTAAATTGTTTAGGGTTTGTGGAGTTAAAATGTTAGGTGGGGAAGCAGCAGAAAGCCTATCAAAATACAGATCTAAATAACAATTAGAATCTCCTCCAATCAGTAAATGGCTCATGTCATCATCTGGGATTAAATCAAACACCTTGTGAAAAAAGGCTGGGTCATCCGTATTTGGTTCATAAATGTTTACTCCTGTAACTGGGAGTGAATTAGTATGTCCGGTTAAAATTATAAACCTGCCATTTGGATCAATTGGACGAGTGAAGATGAAAAGGCACAGTTTTGCGGAAAATAATTGCAACACCCCTGGCACTAGATGTGAAAGGGGACTGGTAAACTTGAGAAATCCAATTAGCCCTGAGTACCCTCTGTTGGGTGGCTTTAACATGTGTTTCTTGTAAGTACATAATATCAGCCTTCAAAGTCTTCAGATGTGCAAAAACTTTACCTGGTTTGATAGGGTTACCTTCCCCGCGGACATTCCAAGAGACCAAGGATAGGGAATTAAGCATGATAACAATTTAAGATATTCTGAAGATGCTCTGGGACTGGGCATTGAGACACACAAAAAATAATTATGTTAAAGTCAAATACAGTTTGGGTATTATTGCAGCTGGTAAAAACTAACGAACTCAGCGAAACAAATAACAGATATAAGAATACGATGCTCTCATAATACTTCCCCAAACGAAGCAGAGAAACCCACATCCACATCTGGGACTACAACAGCTAAGAAGCGAAGAAAAACACCACCACCTCATAGCCCCTTGTTGACACACACAGAACACGGTGTCATATAGAAAGGAAAGGACAATCACCTTAACGATTGTCTATTTGAACTTGTTTAGACTCTCATCGTTTACGTCTCATAGTTAGCTTAAAGTTTTTGATCCACAAAAGTCTTTGCCTCAGTCGGGTTGGTAAATGTTTTTACTTGCCCTTGGTAATGGAGCCTGGCTGGGAAGTGCAGTGAGTGCCGCGTCTCTTTCTCCCTCAGCAGCTGTAGCACCTCGCAGAAGCTTCTCCTTTGCTCCATCACCTCCGCTGTGTAATCTGGAAATATGAGGATTGGTTTACCTCTGTACTCCATGGTGCGTTGCCGCCCGAGCCGCAAGATCTTTTCTTTCTCCTGTGAAAGATGCATAAAGATGCACATTGCAAGGGTATGAGGGAGAAACAGTTGACAAAGCGTTTGCAATAAAAATTGGAGTCAAGAATACAAAAAAGGTGATTAAGCTGCTATAAATTGGCGCGCAATCAGGAGCTAGAAGAAACACGTCCACACTCTACTCATCGCTCTAGCGCCTGCCCCACCTCTGTACTTTTAACCCTGAGTCTTTTTCTTTGTTACTCGTCAACTTAGGGGTAAATTTACAAAAATGAATTGCAGCCAGCAACTGAACTTTGAATTGCGCATTATGTGCAGCAGCTGTCTGCCTCATCTGAAGGCCTGATCCACAGAAGGTAGTGTGCAGATGACATCGCAGGACAAACATGCTCAAAGTTTTGCAGCTCAGTGCTATTTGCCCTTATTTTTCGTTTGATTGCTTTTATTCATATTGCAAATTAAGGACACTACCGTATAGTCATGTTAACATGACTGCTGTTATGTAATGTAATGTTTTCTTTTTTTTATTATATATGACATGCATAAAAAGGCTGGGCATTATAATCGAGAGCTTCACCCTGCAACTGTTTTGGACTGCAGAGATTCTGAACCGAGTTGTGTTGCCTTTATATGTGATCTTTTCAGGATTTATTAATATTTTGTTGAAAGATTATTGTTGTTGAATGCAGCCAGTCTGAAATTAACCTCATTTTCAGTGCTGTGAAGTCAGTCAAGTAGTTTCTGATGGACTGAGGCTGTGGTTCAGTGCAATTTTTGACCTCTTCATTGCTGTTCTCTACAAGTGTGAATAGGTTTTTTAAATGATTTTGAGATTTACAGGAATTCTGCATGATTTTGTCGAGATTTGAAACCTTTGTTTTGTTAAATTTTCAAAGTCTAAACTATCTGCTCCAGTCATGCATTTTGTAAACTATAGATTGCTGCCTGTACAGAGTATTGCTACCATCAGATGCCGTGACAAAAATGATAAATATAATAATAATGTCAAAATATTATTTACAGACTGTATTTCAATCACTGCTGCCGTGGTCCTTGGAAATTCCTGCCGTGACACCCTTCAGTTATCACCAGCTCTGTACAGACACAATAACTGGCTGCCCCAAAGGGAATGCGTCAGGAACAAACATGCACAATTGTTGAAAATCACATGCGAGTGAAGTAGCAGAGCAGCTCACACTCCAAACTGAAGGTGGCGCTAATGAGTAGACAGCAAATGCCAAGAAACAAGAAGAGGAAGAAGAGCAGTGATTTCATCTACACTTCAAAAACCAAGTTTTTGACTAAATGAATCAAAATCGTCTATTATGTTTTTAAACCAGCAGGAGCGACTAGACCCAGTGATAAATCATCCTTTCAATAACAGTTTCAAATATCTTGGTATTCATGTTACTCCAGCCACTCGGGACCTGGTATCCAGTAACTGAACCTGTGATGACGGCAGTGACTGAATCTGCGAACAATTGGTCAACTTCACCAATCTCCCTTATGGGATGCATTAATGCAATCAAGATGAATATACTTCCCAAGTTATTATATTTATTTCAATCAATCCCTCCCACCCCCACCCCCACATTTCTTTCCAAAAATGAAGCATTTATTTGTAAGGTTTATTTGGAGTAACAGAAGGTCAAGGTTGCGTCTATCTCTTCTTTATCTGCCATATGAGAGACGAGGTTACAATTACCTAATGTGCAGTGGTACTTTTGGGCAGCTCAGTTTAGGGCAGCAATGAAAGTATGTGTACCAATGGATTACGACTCCATACTTATTGTATGCTGCACAAGTGAAAAAATTAAAGAAATATACAGTTAACCCCTTTGTCAGAAACACAATCAGTATTTGGCATGAGATACAACTATTTCTGGGTGAATCAGCTTTATTATCATGCTTTTCACCAATATGGGGTAATGATCGCTTCTATTTTATATTATTCATTAGAATATAGAATATTTTTTATATTCTAGGGCATCTATAAAATTATGGACTTATACAATGAGAACAAATTATTGTCTTCTGAAGAGCTTAAAAATAAATCTGATATACCCCGGACACACTTTTTTTAAATATTTGTAACTAAGGTTTTTTATTTATGCAAATGCACACTCTAACATACAACCTCCTCTATCAATATCGGAAAATTTAGCACTGAACAACTGTTTTGGTAGGGGCCCATTATGCCCCTCGATCAGTTACCGGCTTAAGGAACTCTCTGGATGCCTAGTTCTTGAAAAACTGACATACT
>JAPQLA010000007.1:4545938-4558228 GCA_029822935.1 Naso vlamingii | reverse complement strand
AATATAATATAATATAATATAATATAATATAATATAATATAATATCTATGGGTCAGCTGCATTTCTAAAAGTCCGTTTTATGGCTTCCAAAACACAGGAGAAATGTGGGTGCCAGGTGTAAACTTAGCAAAAGGTGGGACATTAACACTACCCAGAAGAGCTGATTTGGTGATTCTCGAGTCCTTATCTTGTCTACTTATAAACTTCAAAGGGTGATTGATAAATAAGTGGCCTAAGGTAGATGGAGTCAATTTCAGAAAACCTTGCACATTTGTCTTCTAGCGTACTCTCCTACAGTTACATGCTGCTACAGATCTCTTGGTTTTTTTTAAGTTGTAATCATGGACCTCCAGAAAGAGGTCCACAGCTGCAATGACATCACTATATCTGTCAAAATGGGACCACTGAACTCTGTCTTTATCGTGGAGGAGAGGTCGTGGTCTATGGGTGCCAAACAGGTGAACAGGGTGACTGCTGGACAAGTTGGCATCCGCATTTCTGGATGACTGCACAGAGGCCGAATCCTAGTGTTTTTTGTGACCTGTTGCCCTTAATATGACCACTTATACACTAAACATCTGTTGTATTAAAACAATAAATTCCAAACATACTGTGTCAGTAACATCAGTCTGTTTCAGCAGATCACACAGACATTAAAACCCACGTAATTACCATCTTTGTTTTTGTTTTGTTTTTTCTCTGTTAGAGAAAAGAAGAAATGTGTGATTCAGGACTCAGAAGTTTTCCTCACAGCTTGCTCTACATTCACACACATTTCACCTCTTCATTAATGACACTGTGAACACACAACAAAGTGACTTCTGTGCGATTTTCTAATTCTCTTCCCCAGATGCTCAAACAGAAATGTACTAAAATATTAAAGATGCTTGATGTGCACAACGTAAACAGAGCAGCTCCTTGTGAAGAGAGGAAAACATCATTATGTGGATCTTCAGCCCGAAAATAACTCAAATCAGCCAGTTTCTGTAGGTCACAGCAATTCGACTAAATGATGTTTGCTCCTTTAGGAGCCTCGAGCTGGTCTGATCAGAGTCTGCTCTCAAGGTTGTGATGCTGTAGGTGATCATTTGTTTTTGAATATGTAAGAAGAAAGAGAGCAAACACAAACACATTCTGCCCGGTAATGATGGTGCAGTGTTTGTCCTCTAACAGCTGCACAAAGAGAGACAAGATCTTTGAATTTATGTTGTGGGCACAAATCCTGAAAGAAGCTCTTCTGTCGTTTACTTTTTTCTGTGTAAGAAAATGATGGTGTCTTGATTAAGGTGACCAGATTTCTGAAATGAAAACTGGAGACATTTCTAGTTAGTGTACAAAAATAATTAAATATCATTATGAAATAAATATGGGGACAGTTATGGTTTTGTGTATTTTGACAACTTGCGAAGGATGCAGTGGACCATCATCTTGGTTTGGGTAACAGGGGTGTATATATGTAACTATCTGAAATCTTGTCATTAAAATGACATTTCCGCTTCTTTAAAAGAACCATACCTCCTCTTGTCTACTCTTCTCTTAACTTTGTCTCCTCTTTTTCTTCACCTGTCTTCCTTCTCTTCACTTTACCTTTTCACCTCACTCTTGCACATTATTTTCCCTTGACTTGTTTCCTCCACTCATTTTTTTTTTACCAACATTCTTTTTATTGTTTTTACAACATAACATAACAAAAGAGATAAATACAATTACAAGTTACAGTCCATTTCAGTTTGTTACATAGGAAGAAAGGGGAAAAAACCATTTCTTCCATATTGAATACTACAGAGGGCCACTGTTTACATATCTCCAGGTTCTTCCATCACATGGGACAAATCTGTTCTTAATACATAACAAATGAAGGGGTCCCAGATATCATGGAAATGATGTTATTGATGTTTTAATGTGTAGGTAATGTTCTCTAAGGGGAGTGATAGATAGCTCAGACAACCACCTGTTTACTCTTGGTCTTCTTGCGTTTTTCCATGAGAGGGCTATTACTCTCTTTGCAATTAATAAGCTTAAGTCTACAAATATTTGTTGACTCTTTTTAATCCTCAAATTATCTGGATACAAACCTAGTATAAACAGCTGTGGGACTAAGGGTACTTGAATCTGTAAAATGTTTTGAATGCATTGTTTCACTTCCTGCCAGAATTTTTGTATTTCCGTACATTGCCAAATACAAAGGAAATTTCCTCCACTAATTTTGTTAACTGTTGTTACTCACATTCCTCTCCTGCTCTTTTCCTCCTGTCTCTGTCACTCTTCTTTCCATCTATCAGTGATCCTCCTCTCCCAAGCCACATCATAAAATATTCATAAAAGAGTTATCACATGGTAATCTTTACCATAAACTATGACGATAGTAGCGTCTATAACAGTCAAGCATTTGGATGAATATATCAGTCATCACTGGTTGGTAAATAACATGTATGCAGCAAAAATGGGAATGGGCAGAGTTTGTAGATTTCTAACAGTGATTAGAGAGGAGTGGAGGAGCAGCACCGACCAGCGCAAAAGGTTTTTAACATTACCCCTGATAGGAAGTGTGTCTCTGGCTGTGGGAACGTACGTGCATCCAGTGAAGGCGGACCTACAGTTTCGCCTGATTAAAAAAACAAAAAGCAAAAACAAAAACGGATCATTTAATTCCTCGTTGTTGATATTGCTGTTGTATCAACGAGGAAGTCGAGGACATCTGGTCACTTTAGTGTTGCTCCCAACTCTTAACCTCTGGCAAAAACGACGGGTCTTAAATAAACACAAAGCAATGGCAGTTTATGCAGCTACGAGGAAATGAAATATTTTGTTAATCTTGCGCCCCCTGTGGACAAAAGTATGAGCACCTTCTCTCCTAGTAACCGTGGTCTGGTCAGTGCGTGTGTTCCTTAGCAGATGTAGTTTGCTCAGTTGTTCTGGCATGAGAAGTTTTTTTCTATGGCCGTGTATCTTGAAGAATTTTACATCATAAAAAATAAAATTTGAGATTGCAAGTTTAATCTTGACCTGGAAAAGAAGTTGACAAAACAAACCTCACAGCAAAGGTCGAGTTCTTTCATTATTAACCTTGAGCCAACATGAATCTTTCAAAATGCTGAAAGGTATGAAAATTTTAACATCAACAATCAGTTGCTAAAAAGGATTTCTGAATATTTAAACGTGCACGACCTCATTGCAGCATCTTATCCCCTCCCATCTGTGAACAAATCTCAGAAAATATCATACTGAGTGCAAGTAAAGCTGACGGCTGTTGGAGGCATTTGAGGTGTATCACTGATGTTTGTGACACCTGATTGATTTATTCATTTTCTTTGGCTTCTGTCTCCCCCAGCAGCTATGAACACTGCTGTCTTGATGTGGCAAACAAGCAGAATTTGGGGAGAACCTGCTGCTGGTTTGAAGAGAAAAACCTCAAAACTTCAGTCTTGGGAATTTTCATGTTTACACAGAAAGCTGAGCTTTGTTTAGCTATTTATAGGATAAGAAAGCATCCTGACCTGTTCATAAAAATGTCAGTCTGAAAGACTCCTGCAAAATTCCTGAAAAGTGGAGTTTCTAAAAGAAGCAGGGATTTCATGTGTGAGCAGTGGAGAGTTTGAAGTGCACTGCTGAGATGCATATCAGCCTGTTAATAGGCTGGCAGACGGTGTAACAGTAAATCTGGGCTATCACCTTTCTCAACACACAACAAAGGAGAGAGACTCAAAGCCGACAGCAGGAGTCAGAATATTCTGTGAGGTAAAAAATCAAGATAAAGGCCGATTTGAAGTGTGGATTGGGGAGCAGTGATGAGGGATTCTATCACATCAGGGTGATTGTACTTTGTTCACACAAAGCAAAGTGTCCCAAAGATACAAAGAGCTTCAAAAGACTGCAACGAAAGTTTGGGGATACAAGAATCACATTTTTCCTACTTAAATGACACAAAACTGTATTCATTTTTGCCCCCTGTACACTTTTTACACCAAAATTAGTGAGTATATACAAGTTTAAAAATGCAGGTAAACCTAACAAAAAAATTGGCTGTTGACTCCTTTTCACATTGTCGGTCTGTGATGTCATGATTGTGCTGGAAGCGGTGTGGTAAACAGTAGAAAGCAGCATGGAAGCCGGTGAGACGGTGTTGCAGATGGTGTCTGGCTGTGTCAACTGGCAAACTGCAAAGCCTGTGAGAGTGGTGACTATGCTAATGCTAATGCTAGCACAAGTCAGTGAATTTCTCATTAAACACTACTACAATATGACAGTCTGTTGGGGTGAATTTAAGTGTTAGTAGAATAATTATAGAAGTCAAACTACGGCTGAATTTCTTTAATTTATGGCTTCTTAGGGCTTAGCAGCAACAGGAAGTGAACAACTTCAGCAGCTCAGACTGTATGTCAATACAGAGTCACACTACCGGCTACCAGCCTGGCATGCAAACTACAGCACTTTCAGTTCTTCATGTAAATGCAAATATTTTTAAAAACACAAAGGAAAAAACTTTTCCATTTTTAGTAGGGCTGCTCTTGTCTAAATGTGACCTGATTTTGTCTTCACCTGGAATCAGAAGAATCTCTCACCTCATTTTCTTGTCCGGTGTTGCATCGTGAACAATGTGAAGAACAAAATCACTGTCGCCCTGTTCCCACAAACAATAGTGTTTGTTTCTCAGTTGCCGGCACAATGCTGTGATGAGCAAATGTTGGTGCTCAGGTAATCACACAAATTAACCTGTTGGTGTGATGTTTGCATCACTGCCGATCGGAGGTGGAGCCAATAAAAACTCGTGACTACTGCAGAGTCATTTGACCCGGCAGCGAACACTGATTGTACCTTTCACACTAAAGACTAAAGCCAGATGTTAGCAGGTGTTTGTGGGATTTTTATCCAGTGTGAAAGGAGCTACAGCAGGTTCTTCTGAACTGACGCCTCGCTCAGCAGGATCAGTGGTCTCACTTGGAAGGTGATTCATGCCATTTCTTTATCTGTTAATCTGTGTTCTTGCAGTTACCTTTCTCATCAAAGCATCAGAGTAGCATTCTTCTATTTTAAATTAAACTTCTCACAGCACATTAGCAGCATCCCTGTTCTGTGCTGCTGTATATCTGATTATTAAGCACTAGTGCATCCAGTTTTACTTTATTTATTTGGTTGATGTTTTTCTCTGAGGCTTCAAACAATCAAAGATACAATCTGTACCACAGTAGATTAAGGAGAAGTCGACGCTGCATGTACAACACAAGAAATGGGGCCAGACCCGTGTGCAGAGCGAATGAACCATGACCTGTGTGGATCAGTCTGGTTCCAGGCGATGTAATTCCGGCTTCCTGTTGGAAATTTGTAGCTGAGACAACGCTGATGGCGTCACTCTGGGTTATTTTCTCAGATCTTTGAAAGCTCCTGCAGAGCCGCAGATGACATTAATGAACTGTTTTCACAGGCTGAGTTACTGATAAACTGATCTTGATGTGTAAAATCAGTGAAATCTGTTTTCATCATCTCCTTTTACATCTTCCTCTCGTCTCTTTCAGGGTGTTGAGCTCCCATATATGTTAGCTCCACACTAAGAAGTTAAAAATGCAGCGTGTTGGTTGTCGCTGTGATGAAGAGGCAACTTGTCTGATTCAGTGACAATATTTTTACAGAGTAGCTTCACTGGAAGATCCTTGTTTACTGTTCTAAATGTGTGAATGCGCCTCAGCAGCATTGTGAGGCTGAAGCGACCCACAGCTGTTTGTGCCTAATGAGGTGTCTAATGTATCTGAGAACAGTGGAGCTTTGTAGTTTGTCAGCACAACATTTTCATGAATCTTTGTCTCGATGCGCAGGAGCTATTGGAGATGATGCCAGTTTCCGTGTGAAGCCTCTGAGGGAGTTAGGTTACATGACAAAACATTATTCACAAAGTAAAAATGACAGAAATATAAAAATATAATTATAAAGACTTGCAAGCAGTTTTAGAATTGAGAATTAAACCCTGTTCTGTGTATTAGATAGACTTCAGCTGGATGCATCAATGAAACAAAATGAGAGGAAAAGTCTTAATACAAACACCCACGTTTTACAGTATTTGACTGTTTTATTTTATTCTTCAGGCACAGTTTGTGGTAAAAACCCCAGGAGCATATTTTCAAAGAATCCAGCTCAAACTTTGCTCAACCATTTATGCAGAGAAGCACAAAGTGAGGAAATTTGTGAATGAAAGTAAAAGCTCTTAGTTCATTAGAACGCTTGGCTGCAGTAACTCTGCAGGGATCTGCAGAGCTTAGGCTACTTTTTGTCTGCAGTTCAGCGCAACTTCAACTTTTTTTTAAAAAATTCAACCACTGTTTCACACCTGAAACATATCGACCCGTTTGGCTATGGCAGCCTCAAAGAGACAAACAGGCCCGATACCAGTTTAAAATGATAGTGTTGTTGAGTTTTACGGATTTGGATTTATATTAGCGGTTCCCTCTGATGCACTTATAGTTTGACAACTTTATTAGGTAAAGTTTGCTTTTTGCACATTAAGCCATATAATAAGGATATTTATGGTCATATATGATGATCTAGCGGTGACGTCAGCAACGAGCTCCAGCTCTCAGTACTGCACCCCTCATCATAATAATATGATCGTAAATACCCTTATTATAAGGCTTAATGTGCAAAAAACAAACTTCTCCCTTAAACGTCACAGCGGTGATGCCTCCTTTGAATCTGCGACCCCGGCTTGCTGTGTAAAATGACAGACTGACATGGCTTAAGGACACACTGCTCAGTTCTGTGTGAATGATAATGACATTAAATTAACCGAAGGCAGGTGAGTTTCATTGTTCACCATCGTTTCAAATTCCTCATGAACGCTCATGAAGCTGAAGAAGAAAGAAGCCCTTCTACCAATCAGAGCAGAGAGGCCAGAGAGCGGCCCTGATTGGTCAGAGCTAACAGAAGCGGTGGAAACTTTTTTTTTCCCCAGCTCAGAATGACTAACCAACCTTGTGGTTAAGTTAAGGCAACAGAAGTACTTTGGTTCAGGACAGGAAAACAAATTTTTAGCGCATTCCAGCAGTCACAACACTGAATGTGAGGGATTCATTTGAAAGTCAGGAAAACATTGTTTCTGTCAAATTTTAATCTTTAAAGGGATCTTTAAATGTTTCAGCTGTTTTTCCTCTTTCTGAACTGTTTCTCACTCCTGTCTTGGATGCCGTTCTGAAAACCCTCCAGTTTCACTGTGTTTCTTCGTCAGTTGACCATTTTTAGCCCAAAAAGAGAAGTCCAAGTCAGACAATCTTGATGGCTCATTGATTAACACTTTCTATTCTTTCTATCGTTCTATTTTCTGTAACTCCAAAAGTTTGTTGTTAAGAAGCTCTCTGGCTGATGGTTTGTGTTTGAACAAAAACTCTTGTGCTCTTCTTCCTCCCTGTTCGTCTGCAGTGAGGAGGGCACAAAAATCTGCCCCCCCTAAAATCTGCTTGAGGGCCTTCTGTACAGTACTTGTGTTAGACCACACAGCTCCCAGCTCTGTGTGTGTGTGTCTGTGTGTGTGTGTGTCTGCGTGTGTGCGTGCATGAATGCTTTTTTTTTTCCCCCAGGCCATAACACACTAAATTAGACTGTGTTCTTAGTTAAGTTGTCGTGCTCAGTAGCAGTTAAATGTTCTGTAAGTCAGCGTTTTTCAGAGTCAGCAGCCAGAGTTTTGCTGAGAGGCGGCTGCTCCGGTTAGCTGTCAGACAGGCTGTTTGCTAGATAAGCTTTGATGTAAACCACCATTAGGCTGAATTCAAGTGGACCCCAGGGTAGGTAGGCATCGACTTCTTAGGAACGAGGTTTATTTATTTGTATGTATTTGTGTTTTTTTTTAAATTCTCAATAAATACGTAACAGATTATTTCTGTGCAACTAAAAATCTGAATCACTGATGCTTGTCGTGAGCAGCTAATTCATTGCTCAACAAGGTGTCACATTATGCAGAAATATATGAGAAATGTCTCTTCAGTAAGAATTACACTGGCCTGGGACAGATGTAATGCTTCGGCTGTCGATTTGCCCACTAAAATTGGGTACATTACAGCGTAATAGCCATCAAATCCACTGAATAGTTAATATCCTTTTCATTGTGAAGTTGTACAAATCCCTTTCAGTTCCACAGGCATGTCGAATGTGGCTTTAACAGGAGTAATGAAAGCAAAGCCCCCCTGCAAAATGCAATTATAGTGTGGGAATTATGTACAGTTAAACCCACATAAGGATCCTCAAGCCGGTGGGAAGATTGACAGAGATACCATCATCGCAGATAATGTCTTGATGTGACATTTTCCAAGAAAGAGTGCATCAGGACTGCTTTTTTAATTTTTATTTTTTTAAAATTGTTATTATTACAAAAGGAGCAAGTAAATGCCTGAAGATGCCTCACAGGAAAAATAAAAGGTAATAAAAAGCTCATGGAAGTTCATTTAGAGTTCACAATGCTGAAAGGAAAGAATCCTGCAGGAAACGCGTGTCCTCAGGGATTCTACCTGCAAGAACAACTCAGTTACGCTTGGTACTTATGCAAACAGTGAATGAGTAAAAAATAGAATAATTCCCATAAAAAGACCAAACCCAGGAATGATGTGATTCCACATACCTGTACTGTATGTGTGGCTCAAACTAGCATGTTGCTGGTTTTGTGTTTTGGCGAACATGTAGAAAGTCACCAGTCCGCTCCTGCTTCTGTTCATCTTTTTGTTTTAGTGTGGAGTCTTTTCTAATTGGTTCTGACCACGTTTGAAGCTTTTTAATTTTAGCTCAGATGACTGAAAATCAGGTAATTAGAACTTTTTAAATGCAGAGGCTGAGATTCAATTAGACAGTGAATTATGAAATTACATGACTATGCAGGCCCACGGTCAGCTCTAGAATTTGATTAAGGATTGTCTCTTCTTTTTAATGTTTTTACCACCTTCCAGCCATAAAAACATGTCTGATACACTTCTGCTGAAATGGTCACTTATCCAAAGCTGTGGCCACTGTGTTCTTTTCTCCTCAGCTTAAGTTTTTGTTAGAAATTGTCATGGGCTCTCACTGGTCATACATTTTTGAATTTTGGATCACCCTGAATCAAGGGACGTTCCTTCATGAGGGTCTGACTGATTTATCAGTTTCATGATATTGTCACCCGATATCGGCCTATTGCAGATATACCAGTGGTGTATATGTCCTCTGATATGCGCTGATAGTAAAACTAGGGCTGTCAAACAATTATATCACGTTTCAAATTATATTTTTTTTCATTTTACAACAGTTTTTAAGTCTTTAACAATGTAAAGCGATTCTTACTTGAATGGGAGTCAAATGCCAACGGGAGTACGTCTCTTGCGTAAATCTGGTGCAGCAAGAAAGAGACGGGGAAAAAGAGAGAGAGAGAGAGAGAGGCAGGCAGGACTCGCCCACCACTAATTAGCTTAGCTCAAACACTGGTAGTCAATGGGAAGTGCTAGCCTGCCTCCACCTAAAGTCATCAGTTAAACTTTCCAACAACTTTAAACGGTCCTGTGTGCTTGTTGTGACTTGTTTATTTACCACGTTATGTTATTTTTACACTCAGATTAGCGCTTTATGTCATTTGAATTTTTTGACAGACATTTTGTTTTGTTGACATACTTACAAGCACATCTGTGGTGGTTTGTGCATGCGCCCTGCGATTTACTTTCCGTACGTATTTGATTCTAAAATGACATAAAGTGCTAATCTGAGTCTAAAAATAACATAACATGGTAAATAAACAAGTCACAGCAAGCACAAAGGACCATTTAGAGTTGTTGGTTTATTTGATGACTTTAGGTGGAGGCAGGCTAGCACTTCCCATTGACTACCAGTGTTTGAGCTAAGCTAGTTAGCGGTGGGTGAGCTCTGCGTGTCTCTTCCTTGTTACTGCACGCACCATCCAAAGAATGGGATCTATCTTCTTGTCTGGAATTCAGGAGGGGAACAAATAACAAAAAGAAAAAAATGAGCCGTTCAGAACCGTATTGTTGTCTTTCTTCTAGAAAGCAGGAAACCAGTACAGTGGCTTGACTAAGGGTGCGTCGAAGGGACAAAAAAGCAGCAGCAAATTAAAAAATAAACCATTAATCACTGCCTTTTTACTGATCGTGATTGATGCATTAACGCTGACAGCCCTAATTAAAACTGTTTTTTAATGTTAAAAAAAAAAAATGCTTGGACTATTGAATTGAAAAAAGTGTAGTTATGCAGTTTGTCCAGCAGAGGGCAGTTCGTCATTAATAACTAATAGGTGAAGTGTTTCCTGTTCAGTGCTCTGATGTTTGAAATAAAGGTTGTTAAAATGTAAAATATCCTACCTCCATTACATATCTTTGTCTCAAGGATTTGATAACCCCATTCAGTTGATAGTATTTACATTTAAAATGTCAGCCAGTATATTGGATATTGGAATTGTCTTGCTCCCTCATACTGGTATGGGTGTCTGCCCCACAAATCCCAGCTGGGCTCTAGTCGTCATTCCTAAGAAGTCTAATCTGAAGATCTCTTATTTGAACTTTTAAAGACACTACCAGACCCTCAAGATTTCATGTTTTTCTTGGAGCTTTTTTGAGTGTCTCAGCTCTATTCAAGAGTTCCTCCAAAAGCTATTTTGCTGTGAGAAGTGTTGGGAACTATAAAGCGCTGTTTGCACTTTCTGCTTGTGAGGTACCCTCAAGTGCTCATCGACTCTGTTTGGATTTCAGAGCCCCCGATGGACACAATCAACACACAATTGCAATCTGAAGATAGCTCACAGGCTCCGCAAAGCCTTTTGACCTTGTGGAGCTGAGGATCTGGGCAGGAGTCTCTGTGTTTGTGTTTATTATTTTTGCTCTGAGCGCTCGCTCCAGCTGGGCACACAGAGATTTATTTGTGTAAAGGGCTCTCCTTCTGACTCACCTCAGCATGGGCCATCAGCTGTCTCTGCACTTTTTCAACCCGCTGACCGAACTTTAGACCATAAATTAGCAAATCAACAACTTGTCAAACACTTGGTATAACAAGCAAAGTGCTGAGAAAGAGGAGCTGTGGTTTCTTTATCATGATTTGTTGTGAAGATGCCGTGGTATCACTGTGGTATCAGGGGGATGGAAGTTAAAAGAAGGCCACAATGTTCCCGGGCTGCTGTTGACCTCATACCATCTCAGTTAAGCTTTGGCCCTTGATGCGCTTCAGATTTACATAATTTATGAAGTACCCACTGCAAGCAACTCCTCATTACAAGGCGTGTTATTATACTTTATTAGGCTCAGAATCGGGGCCTTTGTGTGAGCTGCCTGATAACACAGTTTACACAACACAAACTGATGGGACGCTGCTCTTTCATGTCGTCCATTGAGTTTCAGCATCTGTGACTCGAACAGGTCCTTGAAACTTAAATTACTGAGAGAACTCAGTCACCTCTGCATCAGGACGGAGAGGAGTTTGTCTGCAGAAGTCCGCTAAAGTATCTTTGATCTGTGGTTAGAGTCTTTTTTTTTTTTTAAGATGAATTCTTGAATTTTTAGTATCACAACTATCACAGTTACATCACCATTTTCCTGTTTTCTGCTCTGCTGAGAGGAGCCGGCGATGCTTTTATTATTAGCATTTGCTGGCTGATTTTCATGTACACAAGTGCTCCCTCCCTGTTGTGCTTTGACTGATTGTCCCAGGTGAAAAATGCCAAAACACATCTTAATTTGGCTGGTTGTGTCGAGGGGCGCAGTGTTACGATTCCCCCACATTGTTGTTATTTACACAAGCTAACAAGGTTAGGACAGGATTTAGTCTCCTGAATGTCATGGTGGTTTTAAAGAACCAGAATTTAATAAGCTCCCCTGTCAGGTTGGGTTGCAGCAGCGCATTAATATGCATGAATATGTATAAGCATCTCTTCCTCACATTTAAAGGATTAACAGCTGAGTCTGTTACCTGTTTTAGAATTGCCGTAGGAGGAGTATTTTTGGCTCTACTGAGGGTAGAATTATTTATCATCATTATTATCATGTGCTGGGGGGCACGCCGCACTGAGCTAATGTCGATACTTAAGGCAAAACTGGCTTAAAATGCTGCACCTCTACAGCCGACTATAATTACTTGATTTCAATTTACATATTATGATAATTTGCAAGTCATATGGCTCTTTGCACATTTCAGGGTTTGAGTTAATAGGCTTCGACTGTCTGCACGGTTCAGGGTGGAGGTGTGTGTTCTTGACCCACATCCAGGAGTCTGTGTCACTGATGGTCCATTCAGCTGAGTCAGGTCTGCCCTCCCACATCCCCCGACTCCACCCCACCCCACCACCACCA
>JAPQLA010000007.1:4521102-4540022 GCA_029822935.1 Naso vlamingii | reverse complement strand
CTATTCCTGAACCACTGCTGTAACTACAAAAACAAAGCAAAGTACATTTATAAGCATTTCTCAGTGATAATTAGCTTACTATGTACTCCACAGGTAAGAAAAATAAAAAATATATTGTACACACGTGACGTGTAGACCTAGACACTAAAAAGTTATTGGGGTGACAGAGAGGCTAACAGATGCTGCCGTTAGCTTATAATCATGATAATGACAATGTAGAGACGTGTAACATGACACGTGAAATATCTCAACATAGCAAATATTTCAGCGTACTGGGTTGACATGGAGGCAAAAAGTTGCTGCCGTTAGCTTCTTATGTTCATAATGACAACAACATTGACCGGCTTCGAAATAATTAACAAGCTGATTTTGCACACAGACTGTGTAAACATGTTAGCTATATTAGCTTACGAGGCTAACGGTAGCTAACATTGGCACCACAACGTGGATCTCCGTCGAACAAATCAACAGATTTTTCACAAGGAATGTGTAAAAACATGTTTACTGCATTAGCTTATAAGGTTGGTGTTGTGTCGAGAACAGTTCCCCATGGAGATTGTTCCCTGGTGTCGACACAACACCGGCACAGAGGCTAACGTTAGTTTGAGACCGAGTAGACCGACAGAAAAGCTTACATTGGCTTTCACTGTGGTAAGCTGGCATTGACCTGATAAGTTATCAATGTCACAACGCAGGATACATATTTCATAAACATAACACAACTTCCACGATAAAACAGCAGATTACCTGTCAACAAAAACTCTGCAGTCATGGCATCGTCTCTGAGGCCCGCAGACTCCCGGAGCTGACTCCACCGTTGAAATGCAGTCCCAATATTTACTCGTGTCTGTCCTCTGGCTTGGTCCAACTTTTTCTCTGTTTCAGCTTTTTCACCAGGAGACTTTCTTTTTCTTTCTTGCACCTCAAGCAGAGGTGGCAGAGGCAGTTTTCCATGTTTTTTGTCCTCCATTCCTTATCTTGTCCGGCTCTCCTTCTCTCAGTGTTTTGCCGACCATAAGGGAAGCCACGCTGCGTGTCGTTTTGGGGGCGTAGCGGGAGGATGGAGGGAGGAAGATGGGACGAGAAAGGGTTGGGCAAAATTGAGCCAGGGGACACTCCCACTCGGACCGAGCGACAGTGAATGGTTGGATTCTTTGCAGGCCTGCAGCTGCTAGAGAGAGTGGATTTTTTTTGTTCCCTTTGGTGTCAGTAACATGTAAATTATACTTTTAGGCCATAAACACCTTCAAAATAAAGATAATGATTATGATTAATGTCACAAATAGACTCCAGCTTTAAAGGAGGTCATTTGAAAAATGTAGGGAAACCGTTTCTTGTATTTCTGGTGAAGTAGTTTAGACTCTGCTGCACCTTTGTTGCATTTGTATTGTTGCGTATGACTTCTCTGAAACACCTTTTGTTGTGTGTGATCAACATCTTCATATTAGAAACATAATAGCATGAACACATGCATAGTGTTGTCGTGCAGCCCTTTGCTCTCGGCTGTGTAACATGGTACCTTGCACACACAATGCCACCAGTTCTCATAAATTCCCAGCCGAGGATGAGAGTGAGCGTTGACGAGGACTGAGCCTTTATCTGAGAATGATAAATCCCCCTCCACTGCCACACAGACGATCACTGAGGAACCTTGAACTGATTTATCTAGCTCAGAAAAACAGGGAGAGTGAGGAAGCTGTCCTCTGGCTGGATATCGCTGCCATTCTTCATTCGGGTGACGTTTCACTCAGCCCTTGAAGAGAGTCCCAGGGAATACTGCTCTCTCTGTTTTAAAGACAGTTTTTATGACATTTCCGCTTCATGTGATTGTGTTTAGAGACAAAACAGGAACAGAAGTTTGGGAGACATGACAGTTGTGATGCGTTCAAAGCTGTGACATAGCAGATACATTGTGATGTATATTTTAATTTTATTTTTGTGGCCACTGTTGATAACAGCATGTCACAACAAGTATTTTCGGCACAACTCTTCAATAAATCTATAATAGATGTCAGACTTTGGTAAAAGTCCCTCAAACTAACTCAGAATGCTGGAGCCCCTGAGTCACTCTGGGATGTTTCAAGCGTTTTGGGGAAGATAAATTACTTAAAATGGAGTCTCTGTGATCAGTAGGCTGGAGTGGGGTTTGTATTTGCTTTTTTTTTTTGGTATTTAGTTCAACTTGAGTTTAATAATATGCGATAAACTTAAACCATCTAGACAGAAATACAAAAATGGAGGAAGCTGACATTTCTACAGCTTATAGGCTATGTATTATTTATTATCCTCTGTCTGAGCATAAATGGCTCCACAAAAGAGACTCGATCTTTGGACAGTCGTCAGAGAAGAAGCTCATTTAACAAACTGTGTTAACGTCTTGTTTCTTACTTGACACGAGAATGTCGTGGTGGAGGAAATAACACTGAGAGAACAACAGAAATCTGAAAGGGCTTGCTTAGCAGTTTGCTCACCACCTACAGAAGTTCACCAGCAAGCGCTGCGAGTACTCAGTACTTCACGAAGATGCACCGATCACTTTCGCTGTGCCACTTTTTGCTGCAACCAGGCCTAATTTCAAGTCCACAGTAAACCATGATGCAATGCAGCCACAAGACAAACTTTCGCCCTCAAATTGTCTCTCATGCTTTGTCTTCCTCCGTCTCCACACGCAACCCTGCAGCACAGTGAAACAAGCTCACATCCGTCCTCACGAGGCTGTCAGACGAAAGCAGACGAGGCAGGTTGAAGGACACCAGGTACATCCCAGGACTTGACTACAGCACTCCATCACAAATCACTGCCTCCCAAAAGACTCTGAACATCACAGATCTAACAATGGAAGAGTATTCGAGGTCAGATCTTTCTTTAAAAGGCAGTGAAGTTTTGCAAAATTCTGCTCTCAGAGGTGATGTGTTACCAACCCAGACTCCTGACTGAATCATTCATTTTCTGCTGTATCAGGATCCGAGTGAATTTGTCGTGGTCGGCTGGAAGATGTCCATTAAAAACCATTTTTACTGTGAACATGGAGAATTTCAGTGTGACCAGACAGGGAGTGCAAGTTTTTCAGTCTCATCACCAAAGCTTTGGCCTTATCTAATTGTTAAGTCTTGACAAAGACAGATTGATAAAGATGTTTCACTGTTCATTCAGATACCTGCTGTTATATTTTAATTTCTGTAGTCATGGTAAGGTTGGATAATTCACTTCATGTGTGCAGCTTGTTGTGGATTATCCTTTAATTTTAATCACTGTTCTCAATTGACATGCTCTCCACGGAGCTGCTATGTAACCTTTGTAACCTTGGCAACATGCTTACAGATCAGTAGGCACAGTAAACAAGTATACAAGAGTTGAACTTTTGCCTTATAACCTTTTAATTCTGTGACATTCGTGCATGCACTAAGTTGGTCTTGAATAGCCTGCTACAGCCAAACTAATTCTCAAATAAGAATTAGTCTGGTACCTCTCAATTCAGTGTTTGTTTCCAAGGGGCAAAAACTATGACATTTGACTAATTCATATGGTCTCCACCTTTACCAACTTCTTTTAGGTTATTTATGCTCACATAGTTTCTGACATCACCAGCCTTGACATGTCCAATCACAGGAGGGAACCAGACTAAACTGGACCTCAGGACAGAGGGCGAAACCCATTTACCTTTACTCGACTCTCATCAGTAGCTATCGTTCAAATACAAATATCAACCATTTGCCGACAGCTTTATCAGCCGCCAGTCATGCAGCAATATTACTAGATGTCCTGTCAATCACTGCAGCAGCGGCAGTGCCACAACCAGCAATCATCCATCTCAAAGTGGCCTTTGGACAGAGGCAGAGTGATGTGGTTACAAGCAGTGTGATGGCAGTGAACTGCTTAATGGATGGAAACATGGACAGATGGATAGATGGAAAGATTTGATGAAGTCATTCACACCTCAGTATTGTGTTTGACGAATCATTTTAGTAATTGTGTGTTTTTACAGGTTATTTCTTTATTCATATTTTCAGTACAGCCGAAACAAGTCTGCTTTTTTCAGTGCAAAGCCACAGATGTGTTTGAATTTCCTTTTGTGTCACTGAAGCATGTAGGTTATTCTCCTGATTGATCTGCACTGAGCTGAGGTAGTGATTTAAGCTCTGAAGTTAGACAAAGATACATTTATTCACAGTATTTGGCCTCACATGGTTTTCAGTGCTCTGTACAGTGACCTTCTGTCTTATTTCCTCATAAAAAGGTGTTGGCGGGAGGTTAGATTGTGAGCTTTTTGAGACACAATTTTCCTGCTGTCATAAAAGAAACCACATTACACAGTAAATTAAATGCTGAGCGACTTTTTTTGGCTCTGGGAGCTGCAATAAAATCTATTGTGATATCTAAAAAATAGTTTCTACAGCAGGTGCCAATGGAAAAATGAGCATTCTTTGAAAAGCATGCTTTTTGTAGATGTGTTTTTGCCATTTGCTCCATTTCAGCCACACATCTTTGTTGAAGCGTTTACTCTGCGGCTGAGCGAGATGAGGAATGGGGAGAGACGGCAACAACGGGCAGCTCATGAGGAGTTTCATTTTGAGGCGTTTCAATTGAATCTGCCTGCATCATTGGGTGAAGCCCGAGCGCCCAGGCACGCCGCGGGATGACCTTCAGTGCTAAACATATCTGACACCTTAATGGTCGAGGCAGACAGGGATGTTTGTTTAGTCTCCATAAAGAAGAAAATTGTTTTCAAATGATCTCTGCACCTGTCTGCTGCATTGCTCCAGTCAGCTGATTACTCTATCTGCCTTCCTCTCAGAAAATGGCAGGTGTGACTCCTCAGCTCCAGCTCAGATGTGATTGGCCAAATGTAGCTCTGTGAAGCTCCGGCCCATCCTGAACTCACCCTTTGCTCAGCCACATTCCCCGTAACCAAGGCGACTGTGCTAGCATCACATTGCAGTAAAGCTCACGTGTCAATGTTCACATTGTTGCGCAGCACATGTTCAGTTTACAGTATTTATGACAGTAGCAAACTGACACTTAAATTTCTAGTGTTTTTAAAACTGTATTTTTGATTTCAGACATTTAGACAAAAGCAGCTTCTAATTTCAAGCAGACAAGCATCAATTTGTCAGCTAAAATAAACTATCAGCAGTAGATTTGATCAGCTTTAGCTGTTTAGCTAAATAGGCTGATTATAGCTTCCTTTTTTCTGAAAGCGGGTTTGGGCTAATTTACCCTGTACTATAGTGTAGTATTCTCAAAAAAATAAATAAAATTAACATAAAAATTTATTCAGATGTAACCCTTTGTGAATGTTTCCTGTGGAAAAAAAAAACAAAACGAAAAAACTCATCATCAAAAAACTAAACAGAAGCATCACAGAAGTTATAGTTTTGCTCTCAGGATGTGATTAAGTGATTAGTTTGGGAAATTTAACCTGCAATAACGGATTATTTTTGTCCACTCTGGGGCTGCAGAAACAATTTCTTAATACAAAACTGACAAAACATCAGGAGCTTTGAAGTTGAAATGAAGAATTTACTAGCAAACAGTTGCTTATTTAAACAGTAGTTTCAAAACGTGATCTTTCATTTGGAGTTTTCTTTCCTTTACCCGATGATAAACTCTAATATTCACTCTCTCCGATCGTGTCCATCATCTCCTGAGAGGAGCATCTGACTCTTTTGCTTCTAAATGCTCCCCTGTGTCTGTCTGCCGTTGGGAGCAGGTGGTGAGCAGCGAGCACTTTACCAACAAGGTAAACTTGTGTCCAGGCAGATAAACAGCATGTTGAAACTCACTATGAAGTTCCAGGAGGGAGCTGCAGGTTCAGGTGATGATTCTGTGTCGGTTCATCACTGAGACTCGTTCCTGTCATGTTGTCAATGGCAATTTTTTTTTAAAGCGGCTAGATACAAAATTCAGTCTTACTAGATTTCAGGACAACATATTTTGCTGTAAAGAACTAGTGGCACATTGACGTCCAGAATGGAGATCAACATTACACACCCTCTCTGTGTGTTGTTATCAGGCTTCTCAGTTTCTTTGTTTTGGTGGCCGGGACAGCTGAGCGTTTGTTAGTTCATATGAACTTCCTCCCTTCAGAACTGTTGGCCCCCACCCCTTTATAAAACACTAATGCGAGTGAGGAGCAGCCGAGTATATTTTTACATTGAACCCAGGCCGAGCTACAAACAGACAGACAAGTGGGAAGGCTAACATTCTAGAGTGTTCAATATTCACATAAATGTTGTTATATTGTGTTGTGTTTGAGATTCTGACCCACCAGGCATTGTGGAAAAAGAGACAGACATTTTTCACTTAAGATAACATCATATTGTTACCAAGTAGACAGAGCTAACGCTAACCGATAGCAGAGCTTTGGCACTCTTGCTGCCCAAGAAGGAGGATACTCAGAGCTAGTGCCGGCTCGGCTAACATCATAAGCTGTTCAGTAATTACATTAATGTTGGTATATTGTGTTGTGATTACGATTCTGACTTATCATGCATAGTAAGAAGAGACAATTAGACATTTTTGTGCTTAAATTAACATCAAATTATCATAGAGTAGATATTAGGGACAGCCAAGCTAACGCTAACTGCTAGCGAGGCTCTGGCCTCTCCTGAGCAGAGAGCTGCTGAGAACAGGGGGTGGGGCAGGTGGAGTGCCAGGGGAAATGGGAGGTGTGGCTGATGCACAGGCTTGCTTTGGTGTAAATCTGATACTAAACTGCTACCATAGTGGTGAATCAATTTTGTGTATCGCTACTTTAATGGCCTTGCTATTAATATTAACTTAATATTTACTTAATGCCATCTTCAGGAGCAAGATGGGTTTGAGTTGCTGAGGTGTGAACGTCCCCAAACCCAATGATAAGCAGAGCGGAGCCCCATTTCCAATATGCAGAGTTGTTCCACACCTCTTCAGCCTGCTCTTAAATCCAAAGATTCAGGCCCGTTTGCTTTGTCACAGTTGCTACAATACTTCAGATGGTCACTGTTTCGGGGAGGGGTTTCTCAGGTGGTGAGCAAAGGCGTATTTGCATTTCCAGGGTTTCCAGCACAAGCCACAGACAATAACTTGGCTTAAAAGCTTTCTGGTTGTTACCTTTGATCCTTGCTGAAGCCGTGCGGGATCCCTCCCACGCTGCTGCTTCTCACAGTGCATTTAAATAAATATCAATGTTCCTGAAGACCTGCTTGTTCTCACAGATTGGCCAGACGTTATAGATTTTATTTTCTCAGGTCAGAATTCAGCAACAGTGATCCTTAGTTTGCAAGGATGCTGGGTTTGACTCGAACATTTCGTTGAAATTCATCTGTTGCATGTTTGAATGGAAAGAGTGAGTGCAGAGAAATGATGTCACTGTGCTGGTCAGGGTTTGACTGTGTGTGTGTCTGTGTTTTTTTCCAACAAACTCATAAAAACTGAAGGATAAACATCTCAAACCTGCCGACAAAATCTAATTTGTTCTTTTCAGTTTCACTCACTGCCTGTAGCACAACTGTTCGCTGTAAATCAGTGGGGGTTTGATAAGGTTATTCATCGATACCATTTACTCAGTCATTACTCCATCAGGGGCCACATGTGGGAATTGCACATATTAGTGATTAGAAAAAGCTTATGAAGTGAGATGCAGATGCAGGAACACACACCTTTATGAGTCCACCATGCTGAGTGTGAATGAGCAATGAGGCAAAAAAAAATCAGAGAGGGAATTTTTTATTTGGAGCCTTCATATTTTTCCACAGTAGTTAATATTTAAAGCCTCCAAAGATAATAATATAATAGCATTTATAGCTGTCTTATTCCACAGAAAGGGCTTTAATTCTGGCATATTGACTGATGATTGTACATTACCATAAAACTGCGTAAATCAGATATAATTAAGTGTAATGAGTCAATAGTGTTATTACTCACAATGTATTAATCAAAATACATGTAAAAGCTTTGGGATTTTATTTTTTTTTTTTTTTGGTGATGTAGATATTAAAGTTTTAATTAATATCTTAATTAAATTAATTAGATAATTAATCTTAATTTTTTTATGCACTTTTAAATGTTTCTCATCCATATTTGCTTAAAAAATTTTAGGTTTTTTCTCGACCTTGAAACTTGTTTAGACCCTCATTGAAACGTGTTTAGACCCTGACTGGTATGGGCTTTTTGGAGTTTGATACCGATATTGAAGAGCAAGAAAATTCTGATATCTGATAAATCAGTATCTGCTGAATGTGATTATCAAATCCTTATGACAAAGATATGCATTGGAGGCAGGATATCTCACATTTGAACAAACCTTTTTCCAAACATCACAGCACTGAACAGTGAACATTTCACTGATTAGTTGGACCACTCTCTGCTGGACAAACTCCAGAATTACTCTGTTTTAAATCACTCGTCCAAGCATTTTTTTCCAGCCTTAAAGCAACACTATGCAACTTTGACTGCGGGTTTCAGCAGACTCAAGCTGCAGCTGCAGCAGCAGCGGGTCATTGTTGGGGACAGCTCTGCTCAATAAAAGGCTGCAGACAGACAGAGCAGTCGTAGGACATCTGAGGGAAGCCAAAGGACATTTTCTCCATAAAATATGACCCAGTTTCACTAAAATTGGCTGTTTTGTGCGATGTATTATCGTGCATCGTTTAGCTTTGTTTTCGAAGCTGCGAGTCGCGTTTAAAGTTACATAGTGTTGCTTTAAAAAATAGTTTTCATTTCGGTGCATATCAGAAAACATATATTCTTATACTAATATATCTGCAATAGGCTGATATCAGCCGATAATATCAGTAAACGGATTAATCCTTTGGGCCATAATCGTGTTACGTCACGTTTTTTTGTAATTTACAGTTCATTTAAGCAAATGTTTTTTATCACAAGAACAAAAGCAGAGCATCTCATCAAAGTAATATTTTTGACCCTGGACTAAAACAGCAAGCTACAAAGTGTGTGTTTGTTGTTTCAGTGGGGTCAGCTCTTCTCACAGGTTTCAAAAAGCTTAAAATTTGTTCTGGCAAGGTTAATTTAATTATCAGAATTATTTCCTGCGCACGTCATCTCATCCTAATGATCAGCTTGTATTCTTAGATTGGAATCAGTATGACTCAGCTCTCCTGTATCTGTTTCCTTGTCTGACTCTTACGCTCTCTCTCCTTCTGTCTCGTAGTTGCAGTTTGTTAGTGGCCCCATCTGCCACCGACTCGTGCATCGGCACTAAACGAGCAGACGTCGAGTTGCAGTGAGTATACAGATATGTGCTCGCAGCACTGTGTTTGAAACCAGTTCAACAGCAGTTTAATTTTGTGCAAGCTCAATTTCATTTCTAGTATATTGCTGCCTTCAGGAGAGAGCAGTGCTGTTGATTGGCTTTTACTGTACGTCCAAACAAGTTTGGACCAGAGTACTTCAGTGTGCATTTGAGGTGAACTGTGTGACTGGTTTTGAGTGAAAGCCCAGGGTAACATCAGGACACATCAGATCCTCCAGGTTTATCTAATAATCGTCTCTTTGAGGAAGTTGCATGAGCCAACATTTGAAAACATTTCAGGTAGAATGATAAGAAAGGCTCTCTTTTCATCTAAAAGGCAAATGAAGCGATCTTTTCTCAGTATTTCATCTCCATAATGTCCTCACAACACATCATGAGTCACATTCAATCTCAAGACGTGACTCATAAGCCTGTTATGCACCGCCACCCGCTGAGCTCTTCAATTAATTTTGGCATCTTTTGTGAAATCACATCACTACAATTTACGTACGATGAGGAACTTTTAACTGGTTATGAAACAGCCCCAATTTATACTGACGCCTCGATGTGACCTACATGATCAAACCAGACCATCAGAGAGAAGAGCTGCTGTTTCTGTGATGATGTTCTTCCTGAATGCCTGCCACTGGGTTGGATACTAAAATTAAAATAACTTTTATGTCTTAGTACTGAGAATGAACTCGGTTGCCTCTCAACCTGAGGAAAGGAGCCGCTCTGTTGTCTGGTGACAAAGCAGCAGCACATCTGTATCGTCAGGCAGCTGCAAAACAACGAGCTTAAAGTGTCACAATTACGTTGGCTTTGTTACCGAGTAGTTTGTGCCACATTAAAATTCTAATGTAGCCACAAATACTACATTATCTCATCGCTGTGCATCCAGCAAACAGCTGTGTTTAAAAATAAAAAGTGTTCAATATCGATTAAGTCTGTGGTTACTCCAGTAAAGTAAGTTCAACTTACCTTACGTTTCAGGAATTTGAAGTTGTGTGTTTGTGCAAAAAAGGAAAAAACAGACCTGATTGATAGTTAGTAGGCTTGGGTCGGTATCTGGTTTTACCGGTCCGGTCCGATGTACAGGCTTAATTTTATGAAAATCAGCTAAACCGGCATTTGTTGTTATGTGAGATCCTGGCAAACTGAAAGCAAACATCAGCAGCAACATGTACCGACACCCAACAGCTCAACGACGCACAAAAATCGAACTCAAATTAACGAGGAGCAACAAGACAACGTGATTAACATATCATGATATTTGATTAGGCTACTAACAAAAATGAATGACAGCCAGAGCAACGAGCTATTCAGTTTAGACCTCAAGCTCCGTGTAACGTTATCAAGACACACAGCCTTAAGCTACCTGTTAGCGTCAGGAGGAAGAGGGCTTTCTGTTATTATCTATAGCTCATATAATCATCGTCTCAGCACTGTATCAGTTTTGGAAGTTCCAGAAACGTTGGAAAGCTTAACGACGTTGTGACTGTGTTCATAAAATAAACCTGAGGTCTGTTAATGTGTCACACAGTCAAGTTGAGACCTTAGTTAGTAGCGTCATTTAATTGTCATTTCTGCCCTCTGTCAGTTGGGAAAGCCCCAGAAACGAGATGTGCAACACGTAGTGGGGAAAGTTTGTTATACTGGTCTGGCCTGATGTTTGGCTTAATATCAAACCGCTTCAGATATTTTTGCACCGGCCCTACCTTAGTAGTCAGTCATATCATCATAGAACAACAGGACATGTAAAAAATTCACGTAGCTAATGTTAGGTAGCAAATTTTGATTACACTACACACAACTCAGTCTGCTGTGTTGTGGAGGTTAAGAGGAGGAATTCTTAAAAGTGGAGATCTCGCTGGTCTTAAAAGGGTTGCCAGGTGTGGCCGGGGTTGTTGTCAGGCTTGGGCAGATATTAGAAATGATTGAAAATCGTGATATTTGCCATCATTTGCAATATTTTTCACAATACTGAATATCGACCAGTGGCTACGGCCTCTTCTGGCTTTTATTTTGATAAGAAAATGCATGGGGAGCTACCATGGCAGCAGAGTCAACGAGTGCTGCTATTTGACGAGGTAAAGAGGTTATCACAGGTTAATTTGCATGATGTAGTCAGGCGTGCTGTGCTTTAATATACAGACAAGAAGGAATTAGTTTCAAAGAAGAACACCAGCTCGCCAATTTGGCAATATTTTGGGTTTCAAATGGGGAGGAAATGGTGAGCCAAAAGTTTTGAATGAGGCCATATGTTGTCTTTGACGCAAGCAGGTGATGACTAAAGGGGACAGCGACACAAATTCAGGGTCTTGTAGTTATTTTTTATATTTCATGAGATTTAAGCCATTGTTGTGTGCTCAAACATGTTAACTTTACTATCGTTTTTATTTCATTTTGGATATTGTTCATGCATGATTGTTGCTGAAAGCGTCCTCTTGTTGCAGGTTCTGCTCCATCATCATTGTATCATGGTCAAAGACAGGTGGTGCTTGTTTTTCTGCTGGGCGCATGCCAACTTGACATCTGCAGCCGACGTGCTCCTTTCTTACACTTGACAGCTCTGTTCAGAGCAGATTTGTTGTAACAGAAGTGTAAAGGGCAAAACCAGGGAATTAAAAGTAGATTACTGGCTCAAATACATACTTGAGTAAAGAGTAGAAGTGAAGTTTTCCACCCTGACTGTCAGAATTAACAAAGGCTAAACGTTCTTTGAAGGTTCTTTAAGTGAGAACTGTTAAAGCAGCGAGCGCAGCATCGAGCCAGCCTCCATTTCCTTTATGATAACTCTGCAATTTCACCTTAAAATGAATCCAGCACAGAGAATTACCTACAGTGTCATTTTCTCTGCATGATCACACAAATTTTCCCGTTGCAGGTTTCTGCAGAGAATGTATCGGTGCATCTTTGCCTTGTAGTGAAACTTCTTCAGCAGAGACGCCGCTGCCAGCAGTGCAAACAAAAAGCTGATTACAGGGCAGAATGATCTAGATTGCCTGTCTCTCTTAGCATCCAGAGATATCATAGCGCCAACGAACAGAGAGAGGTGCTCGCCTGGCACGCACATGTTTATAAGATAATATCTTTTACGATAAGTCCCTATTCTCGAGCTCCGCCCCAAACAATATAAATGTATATGAGGAGAAACTAGGGCAAGCCTGAATCAGAATTTCAATAGACTGCATTTTTGTTAAGATTTGCAATTTTGGCAGTAAGCACCACCACACCCAGAATATCAATCAAAAGCTGATATTCTAACGTGTCGAAGACGTGTTCTGAGTGAGATGCTGCTGTGCTCAGTGGAAGTGGCAGCAGTGAAAATATCTACAATAATCACTTCCAGTGGCAGATGTCACAGATTGTTCTTTTTTTTTTTTTTTTACCCTCCCCATGAATTATTCCTCTGATATGAAGCGCTGGCACCTCTGCCCCCTTTCTCTCCCCCACACTACTATCAACAGCTCGACATTTCCGGCTCCTCCGCGACCCTTCATACATTAGACAGCAACATTAACTGCGGGCCCGCTTGCTGATTCACTTGCTCACTTTTATTGGAATGATGCTCAGAAATATTTGGCTGCAGAGGCCAAAAATAGAAAGAGGGGATGATGGATCGTAAAGTAATACGTTTATTGGGCTTAATGGAGCTCAGTTTATAGGCGGAATAGTGAAGCATTGAAATAGGAGTTTCAGCGGCACATTATATTCACCATAAAGCCCACCGCTCCGTTCACAGCACTTTAATGCAGCCAGGAAACTTAGTTAGTCGCATGTTGTAAAAGAATAATAAATGAGAAGAGTGTGAAACGAGGGGTCGGCAGAGTGATGAGTTCACTTTAGGGGGCTCTGTGTTCGGTTGCTCATTGTGTCAGAGTCACAGGTTGTCGTTTAATTGCTTTGTGGTTTCACTTTCAAAAGAGGTGAGCAGATTTTTAAGATGCCAAGGAATTCGTGTGTGTGAAAGCTGTGACTGCTCCACCTCAGCTCCTCCTTCCAGCCAGAACGTGACGGACAAGCCCGCCACCTCTGGTTGCATTAGCTTGAATGGGGTGAAAAGAGAAGCTGATGGGTGCATAAAGATGTGAGAATGAATAATTGGCAGGTTGCACAGGTTTGCCAGCAAACCCCTTCAGAAGCACATTTTAGCCCTCGCCACTGATTGACTCTCGCTCAGCCTCATTAGCGAGTTTGCAGAGGAACGTTCTGTGCAGCTGGGGTGTGCAGGGACTTTTACAGAGCATGAAGGCCAAACGCACCGCCTCCCATGACAATACCAAGGACACTGTTCTGCCGACCACAGGGCTGTGGCCGAGTCTCCAGCTTATCTAAAATGCTGGTTCACATAATGGGAGCAAACTGAAAACAAATAAAGCAACCTGATAATGAGGCTTTCCCTCAATTTCTGTGACATTTTTCCTATAAGAGTCATCTGTGCTTTTAATAGACAACGAACATCTGTGCTGCTCTGAAACACCGAGTTTAATTTGTCTGGTAATTACTGGCTGAGCACGGAGTGAGCTAACCGCAGGTTTTGTCAATAGCTATTAAAGTTCTTGGAGATATCATAAAAAGATTATTCATTACAGTACGCACTGCTCTCATACTTCAACTGCTGATATAAGAAGGAAGTTACAGTTCTCAGGAGAGGATGCTTCAGAGCGAGAGTGTAAGTTTGGTGAGTTACAGCGATGCTAACAGCGCGGCTTAAGAGATGTCCGTCTCTGCTCTGTCAGTGGCTCAGTCCATCATTTTAAATATCTAACAGTTGAAAGAATTGTCAGAATGATTTGTAATAACTTTGGAGATTCCTTAACTTGATGTCTAACCTTTATCTCAAGCCCCATTTTCATGTAGAAGTTTAAGCTTGTCTAGTATTTTGGTTTGTAAATTAATAACAGTAACATTACCATCAGCCTCAGCTGTACTTTCTGTTTCCTGTGACCGGCAAGTATCATTGAAGGGATATGCCAACTTTTTTTTTTCTTTTTGTTGTTGGCCTTCCTCCCAGGTTCCAGACAAGATAGAAAGATTTAGTGCAAAACATGAAGTTTTAAACATTCCAATAAACTCTTTTCCGTTTGCAGCTCCGACGGCATCTAGATGAACCAAAGTCAAGTGAAAACTGGAGAATATCATGTTTTCATGTGTAACATGCAGCTGTGTTGTGTTGAAAGCTGTTGTCACTGTGGCAGTACGGAGGTTTCATCAGTTAGCTGTAATTCTGGCTCCTCGCTGATTGTTCAGGGACACTTTTCAACTTTTTGACCACAGATGCTCAAATTCAAAAAGGTTGACTCAAAACGAAGCCAAAGGAACTGAATGATCTCCTTTGAGTTGGTGATGAGAAACATGTTGACGTGATGAGATGATAACATCAATCCCACTCCCGCTGCTTTTAGTGTGTGTGTGTGTGTGTGTGTGTGTGTGTGTGTGTGTGTGTGTGAGAAGAGTGAGAACCTGAGAACCTTCAGAGCATCCTAGCAGACAGAGACGTAACAGATGATGATGGATGGATGTTGATAAAAATGGTTGTATTTTCTCACAAAATGACTAATGGCAGAAATTAGGACAAATTACCGTGTATTTCATGAGAAAGCAGGTAACTGATGACCTTGGTTGCCAAATGCTTTTAAAAAAATGAATAATTTGTCCTCTCAGTTATGAAATGATGAACTCTGTGGTTTGATTTGTCATCTTCAAAGCGAGGAAACACTCAGAAATAGATTTTTTTTTTCATTAAAGCTCAGATTTGTTATCTCCTGCACAAGAGCGGGAAGAATCTGATTGGAGTATAATGCTGGTTAATGCTGACATTTATAAAGATAGCGCTGATTCACGCCGCTCCGACAAAAAGGTTGACAGTCAAATAAATTAAGAGTTTCTTCAAAATGAGATCTGAGCTGTTTGATAAACGTCTGTTTTTCTGCTCATCAGTTCTTGCTGGTGTAAGATTAATAATCAGAATGTGAATTACTGTGATTATGATACTGTGCAATAGAAAAAAAGAGGAACTTTTTCATGAGTATTTTTAAAAATGGAAAAACTTGTGATCACATTGATGACATATATATGGCAGTGGGATGTTTCTGATGGTCGGTTCTATAGAGGAGAAGTCAGCTGCTTTCTGCGTCCTTCACTGCCTCCGTTGTTTTGGTTGTTAAATCGGGGCTTAATTGCTGGACCACAGCCGGCACAATAAAGGCAGAGCGGTGCTGACAGAGGTGGGAGGTAAAGTGGAGGATAGATTGGACACTGCTGGGGCCGAGCTCTCACCGCTGAGAACAAAATAGAGGTCCCTCTCAATAATGGTGGCCGCGGAAAATGGTGTTTGTGCCAAGAGGAGGGAATGTTGGTGTGTTGTGACGTCTGCTGCTGCTGCTGCTGGTTTAATGTCTACCAAAACACTGAGGTAACAAAGGTTTCTGAACCACAGTCTGAATTTTATCTCAGTCAGAAAGCACATGCATGGAGTGCTGCATGGGTATGGAAATATGTTGAAAAATTGTGTCTCTCTGGTGCTGTTCAGTGTGGGGATCCAACTTGACATAATTGAAAAGGTCTGAGGCACTCAGGTGGGTAGTAAATAAAAAGCCCTTCATTCATCAGGGCTACAGAATCATAATAACGTGCATGTTATGAATTTTATCATTTTTAATCAAACCATTGAGGTCAAAGACACAGATACAAAAAATACCAAAAACGAAACGATGAAGGACAAAATATCCACAGACAGGAAAAACAGACACAAAGATATTACATGCAAAACAACTTGAGACAAAAAAAGCAGATAAAACACAAGACAACACAAACAAAAGCATCAAGTCCTCCAAACTTAAATGACAACAAAAACATTTATTTTTTCGTTCTGCTGAGAAACAAATGTGGCCATTGAAGTGCCTGCTTCCTGATGGTCATGTTGACAGTATTAAGATCATTTAATTGTCCTTTAAAGTTGCACAAAACGTTGTTGTCTTTTTTGCTATTTAAAAAGAGTTTTTTGCAAACCTTAACACCCACTCCTAACCAGAACCAATGTGAGCAACTTTTAGCAGATGGAGCACGATACATTAATGTGTATGCATGTAATGTGTGTACTGTGCTGCGTTGCAGCCTAGTGAACTGCATGCCCAGGACAAATTTCCCTTCAGCGACAATCAGGTTTATCTCATCTCTTCATCGCACATCATCCAGACTGACTACAAGCGATGTCACAGTGGAAGTTGAGTCATTTATTGACAGGCACGGGGCAGAAACAGAAGGAAGTCAGCATTGGTTTCAACCAATCATGATGGGCTAGAGGCGCACTAAGTGCGTGAAACCTTGCTGGAATAGAGCCAAGGCGAGCAATTTTTCCAACAAGCGACATGTTGCTGTGGCTGCGCAGTGTCCGTAAGGAAATCCTTATTGAAAAAACTAAAGCAATCAGCTGTTTGCTCGCTTACTCTTGTCATGTCTAGTTAAGAATATGTGTAAAAGTCTCACATGCACAAAAACATCTATTTATTAATAATACAAAGTTCTGGTAAACGACCTTCTTCATGTAACCATGAAGAAATTTGTTGACTTCCCACTGAGCACTCCTAAAAACTGTTCTATGCTTACCACCAAGAAATAAAAGAAATTTAATAATTCGACAATTTCACAATAAAAGAGAAACACTGTTGCCCTTTTCCTGCTTCCCTGCTTCCTGTCGACGTCCTGGGCATGTCAGCTCAGAAGAGCCCACCCGTCCAGAGAAACAACTCAATCCTGGATGTTGTGGTAGGGAGACTATTATTACTTTTTTTTTTCTGCACAGATTTGGACACAAGAGTCTTCAGTGTTTGTTGCATGGTCACCCCAAGTCTGTTTTCCTCAATTCAATCTTCCTGCAATAAGACATGAGCCACGAGCAGCCTGAAGTCCAAGCTGGACTAAGGGCTCTCATCCCGGCTCTCTTCCCTCTCCTCCTCAGGCGCTCCGGCTGGTCCAGCTGTGGTCGCAAGGTGCTTTGAGCAGCGATCGTCAAGATCTGCTGCTCTTAATCCAAACGCTGAGTCTCCTTTTTCAATTCTGACAGGTGGATTTGTGCATGTTTTAGCAATGAAGCTGAAAAACTAAATGTAGCAAGTGTAGAAGAGCTAGCAGTCACTTCAACTGCATTCAAAGCTGCTGCTTTAAGAAGAAAAACTGTGGGTTGGAAATGGGAAGTGTTCTCCTTTGTGAAAGTCATCATAATTACAGTGAGGAAATTGAAAGTTTTGTCAGTTTAATGTGATCAAATGTCATTTGTCTCACTGACAGTCTTGACAAAGCAGACAAAACAGCCCTTAAACACAAAATACAAACCAAAAGAACTGATACATCATTAAAGCAAACAAACAATATAACAGTCAGAAGTTAACATAAAAAAGAACACACATGCAAGCTGCTTATCTCTTTCATTCTGAGCATGAACATTTTTCAGTCCAGTTATGACTGAAATCAAACTGCTGTTGAGGTCTCAGTGAAGTCGCCGCTGCTCAAACGAGCCCGTTGTGATTCAGTCCCGCTAAATGTCTTTTCTTGCTGCAGCGAAACCAGTTATTTTTTCTCTGCTGCTGTCAAAATAAGTTTTTCTCGACTTTGTTGTTCAAGGTGCCTTACCTCCGCCGTGGCCTGACTCCTGCTTTGTTGTGTTGTGATTTGTGCTCGGCAGCAGAGTGTAAACACTGAGCCTGTTATTTTGAAGCACGTGCCGTACAGTTCACACCGATGTGCTCCTGTTGAAACATGATGTGGATTACAGTGTCTGTGCTTAATGAACGAGATTGAAATGTAAATGTGAGTCACTTGAAAGCAGCTATTTAATGATGAGTCTGTTTGTACTTTTGCTTTAATAAGGACATTGAACTTAATGACCTTTTATCGAGGCAGCGTGTTGGAATTCAGAGTCTGCGTGCTGTTGGACTTAATTTCCATTTTCAGCACTGCCAGTTTTGTTTCTTAGCATTTTAGGACATTTATTCAGATCCTTAAAAAACGACTTGTGCAGCTGTGTGACATTTAACAGCTTCATTGTCAAGACACAAAAAACAGCGGTGTCAAATATGTCAATTAGAGCCACAGCAGACAGAAGCCTTTAATTGCACGCAGGACCACATTCTTAATGGTGGCTCTGTGTGAAAATAAAAGAGCAGAAGCGTGGGCTGTTTGTCTCACTAATGTCACTCATTTTACTTTGAAAGCAGGTGCAGTTTGGAAAATGTGCTCTTGAACTGAACCTGCCTTGCATTAATGGAAGCTGTGCTGTTGGAGGTGGAGGGCTGCAGACCTCCAGGGATCCTTGATAAAAAGCCATTAGTCTCCTGTGGGCAATACCTGCTACTTTACAGTATATAATGGACTTAACATGCCAGCCGTGTAGCCTCGTGTTCTGGGTTTTATCCGTCGTACTGCGATTAATCTCTGAAGACTGATGGATGCTTAATGAATATTTATGACCCCAAACTGTGAGGGTGACCACCGCTGACACACACACAAACAAGTTCACATTTGGCCACAGGTGTATCCAAGTGTGTGCGTGATTGTGCACCTTCGAACTGTGCGACATCATTGGATCCTAATAAAATACTTTTAAACGAAGCACTGTACTGTAACATGAGTTTTATAGATTTTTTTCAGTGGCTAAAGGAGCATCCCAGTCTGTTTCTGACTCGTC
>JAPQLA010000007.1:4496977-4511332 GCA_029822935.1 Naso vlamingii | reverse complement strand
ACTAGGCTATTAATAGGGATGATAGCTAATTTTGGCAAGCGAAAAATAGAATTGAAATAAACTTACCTCGGCCACTTGCACATCCAAACACTGCACAAGCATAACTTTAGACTGTATGAACAAGTTTGTGGTGGCTATTTAAATGACACTGCCACAGAACTGAATGGTAACAGGTTTAGGAGGAGGCAGAGGGAACCGAGACCACCTGTCATTCAAAGTAGCCACGCCCCTAATTGTGCACAACTTTAAGCCTTAATATAAAATAAACGGATGACTTATATGAAAATTCAAGTCCAATCCAGTCAACACGGTGGAGGAAATTAGCCATAGAGACCAAAATCGTTTTTTGAAACAGGTTGTAAATATGTTTATTTCTGCTGTAAGGTTCGGCATTTTACAATGGGTGTTAATGACAATAGACTTCTTTTTGCAACCAGCGGGGGCGACCCCTGCCAGTCTTTCGGTAGAGTGCAGCTTTATTGCACTTCCGCATTGGCTTCATTTTTTCAGAGCAGGAGGCTCCGTCCATCTTTTATACAATCTATGGTTTTACTTCATGTGCTTCTTTTTTTCGGTTCAGTCTTTCTCTTTCCGCTTCACTGCTAATGCGGCTGCTCTCTCTCGGTCATTCTTCCTTGTATGACCGCCTTGCTCAGCCAGATCTTTCTACCCTCAGGGTCACGCGCATTGTGCGATGGCAGGGCAGACAGGTGGGCAACAATGAATATTTTTCTTTTCCCCAGAGCATTTGATGTTTTGATTATCATACTGTTAAGAGGTTTTCTACAAATATGACAATTCAAGCCTCTAAACAAAATTGCCAACTCTGCCTTTAAACAGTTTCGGTATTTCAGCCTTTTAATTCAAACTTCCCCACTTCAAATCAAAATAAATCAATTTCAATGAATTGGGAAGTTTTCTTATTAAATTGTGATTGCAAATCAATTGTAGCCAGTAACTGTAAATCCCTGACCTCCGGTGTGTTGGCTGCTGATGCTGTGCCAGCCCTGAGCTGCAGTCATTCTCACTTCTGTCCTGTTGGAGGGCATTTTGCTTCACTCTGCTCTTCAGAGAGTGAGTCTGGATCGTGTCCAGCAAACTGCCTTTGCCAAGAAGCAGAGCCCTCGCAGCAGGAGAGTCACTGAATATTTTCCTTTCTTTTAATAACATTGTTGGACAAAATTCAGGCGACCATTGAAGAAAATGTCCTTTCAGGTTCTCTCATTAGCTGCTGCACCTGTTGCTCCACAACCCGAGAGTCACTACGTGTTTCTGGCTCACCAAAAACGTCTCATCGCTAAAAAATTAACTTCAGAAATTTCTTTCAATTTTTAGCGATTACCCCACAGTGTCCTGCAGGTCAGTAAAAGACTGACATTAAAAAAATATTTTTTACTTATTTATCTTTTGCATGGAAACAGTCACTCAGACTACAGAATAGGGCCCGACCGATATGGGATTTTGGGGCCGATGCCGAGACCAGTATTTGGGAGTAAAATTATTCTAATATCCAAATATATATCAGCTGACATGTACATATATAATATTCTCTGAATGTGGTTATTAAGACGTGACAAAGACATACAATGAAAGCAGGACATCTTACTGGACAAACTTCATCCCAAACATAAGGGCACTAAAGAGTAAACACTTAACTTTTTAGTTATTAGATGACAGACTGCAAACTACATAATTAAACCATTTTAATAACTAGTCGAGGCATTTTTCCAGCCTTAAAAAGAGTCTCAATATTGGCATATATTGGTGAACCACATGCCGATATCGATATATCTGTGACAGCCTGATAATGGCTGAAAATATTGGCCAACTGATATATCAATAGGGCCCTTTTCCACAATATAAAAGCCAGCTAGAGTTTATCAGAGAGAAAATGTAATGCTGCCGTTTCTCGCCCATAACTTTGAATCACGAACGTTTACTGCCGCGTCCAATGAATTAAATGTGTTGGATCCGGTGTTATTGTCGATTCACACTCATTACCTGCTTCATGTAAACACCTTTAAATATCCTGCACTTCCTTTACGGTAACACGGCCTAAAATATGTTTTTTGTTTTTTTGTCTTTTAAATTTATTTATTTATTTTTTAACAAGTCAGTGATTAAAATACACCTCAAGGCAAATTTGCATTTGGAGAAATATTATCCCAGCAGCTGCAACGCCCTTCAAACAGTCTGAATGTTTTAAGACTGTTTTGTCAGAATGCTCTTTGCTGCAGTAATCTCTAAAAAAAACCAAGGTCAGATACATAATTGTGCCCTGGCATGCCTTTACAGAGCATGAGGGGATGAACTTCTACAAAATTTATAATGTACACTGAAAGAGGAACAAATGAGCTAACACACAAAATCTTTAAAGGTCACCAGCTCTTCTGGTTGGTTATTCAGTTACTGTAGGGTTTTTTTTTTAGGAGGTACTAATATTGAGGTTTTAAAGTTTAAAATGATCAGGTGAAAATTAAATAATAGTTCAGGCAAAAAAAGGATATAAAAAAAAACTAAAACAAAAAAACAGGACTGTAACCAGAAAGTGCATTGTTAGAAACCCTTTGACCAGCAGGGAACTGGGACATATGGGAGGAGAGTTAATGAGTAATTCAGCAGCTCGTGTTGACTCGCTCGTAACCTCACACTGCTCTCATGCTGCTGCTCAGCGTTCACCAGTCAGACGCTGTGGCTGTACTGGGTCTCTCCCAGCTGTGAATGTAATTGTGTGCGTGTGAGCGAGCCGCTGGAACACAGCGTGCACGCTCAATCAACTTTCCCTGGATTAATAATATGGAGAGATATGGAGAGAGATTAGTGCCAGCCGAGATTCTATTTGTGTTGCATAAATTTGAATTTGTCACCCTCATATTAAGCTGTTGATTTTTTTTAAAGGGCTTTTTGTTGAATAAATGAATTCCAGAATTGAATTGAAAGAGAAATTGAAGGCAGTGGCTTTGTTTTGGCTTTGCTTCAACTTCACGTTCATGTTTAATCTGTCATTATTTGTTGTTTTCTGTTTGTTAAGACAGAATTTAACTAAATAACTGTCAGAACAAGAGATGATGAAGCAGGGCTGGGACCAAAGTATCAGGGAGACTTTTGCAACACAGACCTTTTCATGTTAAACGTATAAGACATATTTATATGGTGCCAAATACAACATTAGTTATTCTACGACTCTTCATAAAGAGCAGATCTCAAACACATTTTATTATTGACAGAAACTATTTCTAACAATTCCCACATGAGCAAGCATTTGGTGGCAGTTGCAAGAAAAACTTCTTTTAAAGGAACCTGACTCAAGGGTGAGTGGTCATCATTACAGAAGCACAACAATAAAACATCAAAGATGAGAGAAAAGGCCCTGACGTCCCTGTGATGGGAACAATCGCACTACACCGTCACACATAAACGTATAAAGTGGTTAAACTGGCTCCTCCTCACCAGCATCCTTAAAAAAAAGTTACGTCCATATTGACAAATTAGTTTTAACAAGCTAATTTATATTGTGTATAAATAATCTGTTGTGAGTACTCTTACTTTTTGATACTTAAAGTACAGTCTGATGATAAAATACTCCTTTATTAATGCCACGATGGGTAAATTTAAAATGGGTAAAAAGAAGAATTATCAAAAAGGTAAAAACAAACAAACAAAAGAATAAGTCAACAACAACTTTTCGATACTTTGAGTGAAAGACTTATTTGTATTTTTCAAGCCTTTTCACCTTAAAATGATGTTAGAGTGAGTTGTGACATGTTGACTTGGCTCCCTGCCTCAGACACGCCTCCTTCCTGTAGCTTGTTTCTGCGCTTTCTAACTTCAAGCTGCGCCTTGCAGTTTCAAACCCGAAATTGAACGATGTACGTTACATAATTCAGTCAGGACCACTACATCAAAAGAATAAATTTATATATATTCGCAGCAAGTTAAATTTGGCTGTATGGCTCTGTTCTGTGAAGCTCCCTGTTGTTCCATGAGCATACATGGGAAGCCTGAGGCAGGGAGAGCAGCAGAAACCCCTCCGGACACAGAACGGAGCCGGCATCAATGACGACACAATGACGCCGATGAAGTCAGACCGGCATAAAAGGAGAATTGGGGTGGAGGTGGGCTGCGAAGTAGCTTTAAAGGTAGCAGCAGAATAGACCAGGCTACAGCATTTTAAGAAAGATGCCTTTGACTAGTTTAGTTAGTTGTCTGGAGAGCAAGTGACTTCACAGCATGCCTGAGCTACCACTATGTTCATTTTTTAGTGAAACCGGGTCATATTTTACAGAGAAAATGTCTTCTGGTTTTCCCCTGATGTCCTACGACTGCTCAGCCTCGACTCCGTGATTCACGGAGGTTCCTGAAAGCAACATGGAGGCTGCCTGCAGACTGAAGCTGCAGCTGCAGCAGCGAGGACAGTTGGTGTTTGCCTCCCTGTCAGAGGAGGTTGGCTCACAGGCAGATGGAGGTCCAGCACCAGAATGAGTGGGAAATGTGACCGGACTGAACAGCCTCTGACTTCATGACAGAGGTGAGGATAATGTAAAGAGGACGCTGATGAAAGAAAAGTGACAGTGAGTGAGCCAGAGGACCCGTGAGAGTTCGCTCAGACTGGCGTGTGGCTGTCTGAGACAGTTCCGTTAAATAAAAGGCTGCAAACACAAAACTGGACTTGTTGCTCCTGAACAGGAAGTAACTGCTGGCTGAGTTACCTGTCATGTGTTGTGGTTCTTGCTGGATGTTTGATACATCAGGAAAAAATACCTGTAATGTTTCGGTGGCCCAAATCACACAAAGCTGAACTACTACATAATGTTACTTTAAACTTCCTGTTGGGCTGCTCTGTCCTCTGAAGCCCAGAGAAGCCGAAACTGAAGGAACAACTCAGTGAAGAGGAAACATCAAATACTTTTCACAGCAACATCGAGGAGTTCAGCTGCCTCTTCTCTGGGGACTCGGGGGATTCTTTAACATATGTTACCTAATAAACACTTTGCCTTGTATGTACAAACAGGTTGATGTAGAGCCAGCTGCGTTTCTTGATTTTCTGACAGGTGATGTTGTTACTAATTACTGATATCAAGAGCAGGAGGAGGAAGCTTTACTGCCAGGAACACGTCAGATCCCCTGGCAGCACGTTTAAAGACCAATGCTGCTCAAGTGTTTATGAAGTGTTGATGCAAAAAAAGTACAAACATTCTGATGTGGCGCCTCTTTTAATCTTTGTGCCCCTGCAGTGGATGCTGGCCAAGTATTGACATCTACTCTTTAAATGTCATTTTTTGTGTGTTTCCCAATAAGTTATCATGGGAACAAGATCACAATCACCTGCAACAGAGTGATATTCTCACATGATAGTTATAGTTAAGTGATGGCAGACTCGTGACCTTGAGCAGCTTGTCCTTTGTCACACATCCATAGAGGGAATGGTAATTATCTTGTCTGTTAGTTCCAAAGAAAAGTGACAAATGCAGTAGATGTTGTAGTTTAATGGAAGGTTTCTTGCTGTTGGTTTACGTGCATAAATGAAGTCCATGTTTTAAAGGTCTTCTTTTTTCATGCAGAATAATTACAGACTCATGTTCTGGCAACTCATTCAAATCTTTGTGGCAGGTCTGTGGTTTTGTCATAACTGAACATAACATGTGGTGACACTCTGGGATACCATGGTAACGGCATGTGTAGGTTAATACGTTTCAGAATTCATGGGGCTGCAAACACTTATTCTCCCTCGAGAGACACTAAAGACGGGCAGTTGGCTGAGTGTTTACAGTGCAGCCAAACCAACACGTTTAAATAAAGCAACCAGTGAGCTGTTGCAGCCGCGATCTGATTTCACGCTGACATGTTTAGCAGGTAAAGCGGACCAGCGTCTTATTTAGAGAACACATTTTGATGGACAGTTACGGTGTGACAAACTGATTGCATCTCCCGGGACTGTTTTGCTTCTGCAGAGCAGCAGCTTCAACTCAAACATCAGTGTCTGATGAGACTGACATTAAATGTTGCTGTGACATTCACACATTTCTCCACACTGAAGCAAAAACTAATGTTCATTCCTTAGTTATTGTATTCACCAACACATTTACTACATGCATGATATCAAAGCAGAGTAATAAAACTTTGGTGTTACTTGGAGATAATTATTTTTTTGGTCATTTATGTACATTCAGCAGAGTGTTGTTACGTTTTGATCAAAGGAGAAGTCAGTGTTTTTGCACATTAAGCCTTGTAATAAGGATATTTACGATCATATACGATGTTCTACAGCATTATTATGATGAACGGTGCAGTCCTGAGAGCTGGAGCACATTACTGACGTCACCACTAGCTGAAAACAACAGAGAAGCATGTGCACTAAGACAATCTGTGAAAAAAATGCAATTAACGCTTCGTTTTAAAAGACATGAAACTCACTGAATGTTTAGTGGTGTCCTCTCATGCACTGACGCTAAAACGCAAAGCTACATGGATATATGACATGGAAATGGCTGTTTGTTCGTTTCCTGGAGCAGCTTTAAGAGCTGTTTCTGGGTTATATGCCGTTATCTAACTTCGTGTTTTGGTGTCGGTACATTAGAGGACACCACTAAACATTCAGTGAGTTTCACATCTTTAAAAAACTAGCCTTTATTGTATTTTTTTCACAGATTGTCTGAGTGCACATGCTCCTCTGTTGTTTTCAGCTAGCAGTGTCATCAGCAACGAGTTAAATATCTTTACTGCAAGGCTTAATGTGCAAAAAAATGAACTCTTCTAACTTTAAAACAAGTTAAAATACATATAAATCTGTGTAACAAGAAACTCTCCAGCCTCACTTTGTGCCTCTGGTCTTGACTCATATGAACAGAGATGCAAACGTCTACTTTGGTTTGTGGAATATTTCCTTTGTATATCATGAAATAATCACACTGCTCTCTCTCTTTCCTTTTCTCTCTGTTTCTGTGTGTGTGTGTGTGTTGTGGGGGTGTTGAGAGGTGTCATTGTGAGTGTGTGCATGTGTGTGTTATGACTACTGACTCAGCTGGAGAGGACGGAAAATGACAATGATGATATTCAGTAATACTCATGGCAACTGTGCTGCAGCCAACTACAAGGCCATTTGGCTTCACTTGCTGCTCTGTAAACTTTATTTTTGTACAGATTTATCTTCTGCATCAGTTACTAAACTTTACCAATTTTTGTCATTTTAAAAACCTACCCTCAGTTCACATTTCAAACTCTGATCTGCAGCAAAGAACAAAAATATTTAGTGTTTATGAATTTGCTCTTTATGCTTTAAAAAGCGCGCACATACACAAATAATTCCTGACCGATAAGCTCTGTAAAGGCAAACTAAAAAAAAGAACATTGTCATGAAAACAAGACTCTCTGTGTTTTGTTTGGATCTCAGTAATGACTGGAATAATTAGGTCTGTGAGGCTACTGTCGAAAGAACGTCAGCATTAAACCATCTCTCATCTTGACTTCCTCTCCCCAGATGGCCTCATTGATTTATCCATTTTCACGCATCCTTGCTGTGCATCTGAAATATGCCGCTGCAAACACATCATGAAAACAGCCCCGAATTGCCAAGGGCATATGGGTCTTTTAGCTATTATGCCTCTCACTCTTTTCTGGACACCTCCATCTCATCACCTGCCCGCTGTGATGGCCAGATCTGATTATAATTACACCACAGGCCTGCACTCGAACATGCTACAGCCTCGTTTGGCAGCACGTCTTCTTCTTTTTCTGCCAGTTTCTGGTTTCAGCTCGAGCCTGCGATGAGACAAACTGATGCTGCAGTACAGTGAAACCACTGCAGGGAAGGCTCGTCATTTTCAGCTTCACTTTCAAAGGGTTGTCACTGTTGTTGGAAAGGCGAGTGACTGGTCGGCGCTTTGATGCTACACGGGTGAAGCAGAATGTGTTGCTGTTGTGAACCGTAGGTTTGGAGCAAAACACCATCCGTCCAAAGGAAATAAAAGAAAATCTAAAACATTTTTGTGTGCAAAATGTACAAAAGTTAAATTACAGCAAAAAAGGAAAAAAAAAATAGAGATTTAGATTCAGAGATTTGTAAGTCGAAGTTTTTACCCCTTTTTCTGATCTGAAGGATTGTGATGTTGTGGCTGTGCAGCTGCCACTAAATGAACTCTGCTTTCACCCCAAATTCAGAGCAAAGTCTTTATTTTCAGTGAAGAGTGCAGCTGCATCTTTCCAGGAAGCTTTATGAGTCATAACGACACACATTTGTCTGAGTTTAGTTTACTAATTTACTATTCTTTTTGTGCTCTGTCCTATTTAATGTCGGTGCAGGTCTGTTTTAAATTTCTTTGTTGTTGTTGTTGTTTGAAGGTTGGGAATCCCAAAACCGGTTCCTAATTCTTTGATCCATCAGAATTGTAAGCCTTGAACGTGACTCATTCCTCTTTTCCATGTCGGCATGTTTTTCTGTTAGTTCTGGTTATAAGGCACATGCCTATTACTCTAAAGACTCGTGTAATTTATCAGTTTTATGTTATATTTAAACCTTTTTTTCCTTTTATTTACATTAGCCTTTTATTCCAACATGTAAAATGTGTAGAAATTTAACAGTGTTCAGACAGTTTAGAAAACAAAACTGTACTGATGCTGAAAACCTGTAGGCCGACTTTGATAAAGAATCACATCAATAAACACTATTGGTATCAGCATCAATATATAAAAAAAAAAAACATATCAATCACTCAAGAATTGTTATTATCATTATTATTCATGCAGTCAAAAGCAAACTCTTAAACCGTCAGAATGTAGGAACCAGCATGCAACAGATGTCGAGTTTAGAGACACATTAATAATGGCCTGACAAAAAACAAAAGGACAAAAGGACAGGTTGCAAAAATGTATGTATATTAATATAGCTGTGGGAAGACACTGAGGATCTCCAGCTGCTGCTATGGAATAGTTGCCACCTACGCAGGAAGAAATGCTTGTACTTCTGAATTGTGCCCAAGCACACGACTGTAATAAATGCAGTGTTTAACTTTCCATCTGTTAATATGATGCAAAAGGTTCAAATGCAGTGCAGCAAACAGTCAGAAAACATTTTCAGTGCACAGATTGTTTACACTCAGCACAGAGTTCCATCAGCTGAGACTCCCACATAAAACACTGAGCTTGGACATCAAATGAGACATGCTGAGTTTCATTCTACTCGGATCACGTATCACTGCTCACAAACGACGAGTCCCGCGCCTTTACAGGCTGTGATACGCAGGAAATCAGTGTGACTCGGTAATATCGCCCACAGCAGGGACAGAATTTGCAAATGGGATAAAATCAGTGTGACGGCCAGGAAAGTTCCGTCAGTCCAGTCGCACCACAGGACTCAATTTCAGCTATAATTCTGATAAAGGGGAGGAAGTGTTAAGAGTTATGAACTGAACAGATTAAACATGCAGGTCTGCAGGATCTACAGAGCCGTCAGTCACTGAAACTATTAAACCTCCGGCTACTGTATGAGTGCACAGACTTTCTACTTATCAGTTAAGGAATTTATTATACAGTGGTGCTGAAACAATTTGCTGATTGTTAGCAAATTAAGATAAATGTGATATCTAAAAATTTAAGTTATTTATCCAAAAAATGACACTTTCCCCGTTTCCTGCCTCTCAAATGTCATGATTTTGCTTCTTTTCATAGAATTTTTATCTGTGCATTCAGAAGTTGTGATGTAGCTTTTCACCATTCACACTTGTCCACCATTAGCTGTACAAAAACTACATGTTGGATCTGAAGGTGGCGATGTAGACACAAGAACCATGAGAACTGTGACTGCTGCTTGTTTTCTCTACTCCTTTGTTGATGCTGATGGACATGGTCACTTTGTGATTTGTATGGTTTTTTAACAGGGGAGGTAGCTTCATGATTATTATAAAAGTCTAGCCTGTTGATATTATAATTCTCTTTACAGTTTTGATTTTGTGAGTTAAGGGTGATGTGTTTTAGTCATTTTGCTAACAAGTAGGATGTCATCCCTCTAAAGTGCGTATTGAGAGTGAAGACAACACTGAGGAAGGTAAAGTTGCAGTAACTTCTGTTAACAAGCTAACAAGCTAGCATTAGCTGTAGCATGAGACTCATTAGAGAACAAATTGGCTGCGTCAGTTTGCTCCGGCTATATTTTTTGTTTGTTGCGGGGAAAGTTGCAACGCAGTAAACAGGTCCGTCTCAGCTCGAGCTCGAGCCGACTGATGATGAAGAAGCGCAGCGTAGAGCAGCCAGTCAGGACAGAGAATACAGAGAGCATCACTGATTGGGCAAATAGTATGGGAGTGATATGATTTTTATCAATCCTGAATACAGAGGCATGATAGAAAAAACAGAGATTTTGCAATACTTTCAAACCATGTCACTAGCAAACAGCTGTCTGTGGGTATTATGACATTTTTTCCAAATAGAACACAAAAATGTTATTGGTGTTTACCACAAAGTTAGCGACTGCAGCTTTTAAGAGGGCTTCATTATTTTGTGATCACCTCTTTCTATTGCACTCAGCCGTCATGACATCATGCAAACGTGATGATTACATGTTGGACTGGTTGCAGCTTTCATGTCAACAAGGTTTACTAAACCACTTATAAACCTGATGCTGGTTCTGCTTCTTCTGCTTGTGCAGTGTGATTGTCACTTTAGCTGAGAGTCGGTCCAGTCAAGTCAGTTTTATTTGTAAAGTGCCAAATCACAGGACAATTCATCTCATACCTCTGTGGGCAAGCACTTGGTGACAGTGGCTAGGAAAAGTTTCCTTTTACGAGCAGAAACCTTGAAACGAACCCAACTAAATGTGTCAATCTGCTGAGAGAGAGAGAGAGAGAGAGGGTGAGACGCACAACAACTTCAGACTTGACGGTAAAAATTAGAATAGTACCTAAAATATTGATGGTATATTGTCATGTAATAATAATAATGTTATGTGATGGCACACAACTGCATTCACACAGAATGAATGAGATGTTCATTGCAAGAAACACCAGTATCACATCACATGGATCGTAATTTGTGTAATTTGTATTAAATCACGTCATTCAAGCGAGTAGAAGTACACAGCCCATGTAGCCGTTCAGAGGAGGGGGGACTTTCCACTTTCTGTCTTAAACTACAGCTGATATAACTATTCTTGCTGAACTATATCAATTGTCAAAGTCCTGGACAGGTTAGACAACTTGACGACACTGTGTTTGTGTTCATGAAATCGTCTGTAGGTTTGCTAAATTGTGACACACAGCTCCGTATATCAGGACACACAGCCACAGCTGGGATGTTAGCCTTAGCTGGTTTCGTCAGGAGGAAGAGGAGCTTGCCATTTCTTCTTTCATTAACTGCGACTGATATAATCATCATTTCTACACAGTATCAGTTGTGGGAGTCTCAGAAATGTTGGAAAACTTAACCACATCACGACTGTGTTGATAACATCATCCCGTGGTGTATAAAGTCGTGTTGCACAGCTCCATGTATTCACACACAGCAACTGATGTTTCGACCGCCATTTTTGATTTAATGTCCGGACGTTCATGCGGTCAGGATGTGGGACGTCAGTGACATCAGGAGAATTTCAACACCGATTGGCTGTCATGACATAGCCTCACATGAATTCGCCCAAAAAGTTCAATATTATTTTGAACTCGCGCGATGAGACGATGGATGTGATGAATGAAATATTGCATGATTTGTATCACGTGTATCTCTTGGTTCGTGTTGCAGAGAGTGAAATCGCATCTAATCGCACCTTTACATTGTTTTTGTGTGTAACCTTATGGCATGCATCACTTTCTGTGTGAACAACACTTTAAACAGTCAAAATAGGGTTGGGCTGGTGTAAAAATGTCTAAACCAGTTTGATAATAAGCCAAGTATCAGACCAGACCAGTACAAACAAACTTTCACCACTAGGTGTCGCATGTCACTCAGCCAATTGAACTGAGTGAAACAAAATTACTCGTGTCGTGACAGCCAGTCAACACTGAAATTATCCTGCCGTCACTGACATTCAGGTTTTGAAACATGGCAATCAAAACAACCGTTGCTGTGTGTGAATACAACAAAGCTGTACAGCAAACTTTATCACGTTAACCTACACCACGGGATAATGTAACGAACACAGACAGGACGTTGTTAAGTTTTCCAACAGTTCTGGGACTCTCCCAGCTGACATAGAGCAGAAACAATGATTATATTGTCCGGTTTTAATGATAGAAACCCCCCCTCCCTCCTGACCCTGCTAGCTAATGCTAATGTTCCAACTGTGGCTGTGTGTCTTCAAACATGGAGCTGTGCAACACATTAACAGACCTCAGGTTCATTTTATAAACGCAGTCCCGGCATCATTAAGCTTTCCAACGTTTCTGGAACTTCCACAACCGATACAGTGCTGAAATATTGATACATCGGCCATTATTAATGATAGAAAACCCTCTTCCTCCTGACGCTACTAGCTAACGCTAACGGCTGTGTGTCTCATTAACGTTACAAGGAGCTGTGCAACTTGAGGTCTAAACTGAATAGCTCGATGGTCTGACTGTCATTCGTTTTTGTTTGTAGCCAAATCAAACATCATAAGATGTTAATGACGTTGTCTTGTTGCTTGTTGTTAATACGAGTTAGATTCATGTGCGTTGTCGGGCCATTGGGCGTCGGTACATGTTGCTGCTGGTGTTTGCTTTCAGTTTGCCAGGATCTCACATAATGACAAATGCCGGTTTAGCTGATTTGCATACAAATGAATTGGTTTAAGCCTGTACAGCCGACTGGACTGGTTAAACCAGAAACCGACCCAAACCTAATATAATGATGATGACAGTTCTGATGATACTGTACTAATAGTATTAATTATAATGTTCATTCTTTAAATGTGTAAAGTTTTTATAATTTTTTTCATGTCATGTGCTCATCAAAGGCAGTAAAATATTCTGGTAGTCAAACATGAGACATTAACGTTCTGTTTGTGCCTGACTGTTGTGTGACTGCTGCTGTGAATAACAGTATATTACAGTAACAGTATATTAACAGTTTATTCTCATAGTTCTAGTTAAGCTGTGTTGACTGTTGCAAACAAGCAACTTTTTTTTAAAAAAAATGCTAAAATATGTGTCCTTACGAAAAAACAAATATTTTGGACATGGACGAGACAAATGTGAGTGCAGGTGTGTGAGAGACGAGCTGGAGGCAGCAGACGCACAGAGCAGAGTGTTGTGCTGCTGCTGGCCTTGTGACATTTTCATGTAATAGTATCGTCATTGCTGGGCAAGTCTTTATGTTCTGCAGCCTTGAAAGCTGTTCCAGCATCTGATTCAGTTTGCTTTTCTCACCCTCTTCTCTTTGCCGCCTCCCCCCATAATCTCTCTCACCATGTGTGTCAGCCAGCCGACGTATTAGCAGGCAGACACCCAGAAAAAAACAACACTCAGGAGCTGGCATTAATTTGAATGCATTAACACCTCATAATCAGCCTGTGGTAAGATTTCATACCGTTTCATGACCAACCCAGCAGGAGCTTGTCCCACATCCTCCACTGGCTTGTGACAGAGTGAGAGAGGAGGCAGCCACGCAGGACAGAAATCTCTGGAGGGATTCGATCCCAAGCAGGCGAGGGCACGTTGGAGAGGCGGAAATCAATATGCCGTCTTTTTTGGAACGTTCAGTTATTCAGCGATGGTAGGCAAGGGATGGGGCTCGATTATTCTTTCATAACCTTCTGGAAGAAACTTGTTTTGGAGACCTGAATAACGATTGATCTGCCTCCCTGCAAATACAGCAGCCAGTTTGCCCTTGAGCAAGGCAGTTAACCAGCTGCTGCTGCTGTGGAGCTTCTCACTGGATGCGCTGCTGGACCGCTGACAGGGTACAAATCCAAACCCCAGACTTCACTCCCCCTCTGGTGTGCCTGAAAAAACCCTTTTTGTGTCCATTCTTGTTGAATCTGCACTTGCAAAGGATGTTTTGAATAAACTTGTTTTAACACAAAATGAGGCAGCAGCAGACAAAAACTTTCCATCCCAAAGTAAAGATTTCCTATATATTCATCCTTAGGGTGCAAATGAAACTGTTGTTTGGCAAAGCTACATTTCTATTCGTAGGAAGTGATGAGCTGAAATTTAAGAATAAAAATCCAAACTGTGAAAGAGCGCAGCGTGCTGAGAAAACCAGTACAACCAAGCTGAGATCTTTTTACTCCCTCAGCCTTCAGCAGACAGTTGTTAGTTGTGAGCATGCAGTGTGCAGTTCACTGACAAGATGTTGTTAATGGATTAATTGGGATCAAAGTTTGAATTTAATGTTTCCTCACAAGCTTCCAAATGCTCTTTTAACGGAGCATCTCAGTCTGTTTCTGAC
>JAPQLA010000007.1:4486650-4496877 GCA_029822935.1 Naso vlamingii | reverse complement strand
CAGACGTTCTTTTGAACTAACGCTGTCACACATTTTCAGATACTTTCTGTAACGTTTATTGAATATGGACAAAATGTAACAAACACCATATCTGTAATTTGGGAAAAATGGGCGGGGTTTCTGTAACCTATGTGGCTGACATTGACAAATGACAATGACATTTAGGAACACTGATATAGTGCTTTAAAGCTGATTTATATTTTTGGATCTTTTTTCATATAGAAAAACACAAAAAAACACTATGAACACAAGTCAAACCTTCTAATCCAAAATTTTCAGGCAGATAAAGGTTAAAAAAAAAAGTTGTAAGTTGATTTTGGTGACCTCTGTGGACAAAAGTGGTACAAGCACTGCTGCCGTGTATCATAACAATCTTTATTCTGCTAATGAGTGGAAAATCCCTTTAGGAAAATTTCTCACTTCTCTGGAAAATGTGAAAATTGGCTCTTTGGTTGTGTATGTTGTCAGTCTTTTCGTCAGACATAGTAACTTTACAGAAATTTATGTCTCGTTTGCTCATGTAGGTCAGACATCAGTATTAGAGTGAGGCTGTTTCATAACCAGTTAAAAACTCTGTGTGGTATGTGAAGAAGTTTTGGTTCAACTTAAGTTCAAATTAAACTCTACACACAGCTTCCCTCAGAGGGCCACATGAATCAACACACATCGAGCTGCCGCTGAGTCTTTACGAAGAAATGAGTAACGGGACGCCAGATCTCATCAAATCTACAGTCAGATTACATAAACACCCTTTAATATGGACAGGAAAACATTTTATGAAGCTACTTCCACAAAACATGGCAGAGAGAAGGTGGAACTTGATGATTTTTACTTGCACTGTTGTTGATTTGCCAACCAGCCATCACACATAAATGATGAAAGAGGTCATTTGACTTTCAAAATGATTATGTGAGTGTTTTCTGATCCTGTTCTCTGTAGGCAGGACAGTTAGTCTCTGTGGGTGAGGTTTGGTTAACGTTAGGCAACAGGTGCTCGAAGTCTCAATGAAAACAGTGCAAACAAAGCATAGTTTGATGACGAGTGTCATTGTTAATATCACAGGCTGACTTGAATTTAATCCACAATCCATGACTTAGTAGGAGATGCTGTCATGGGCACCAGTCATCAACGAAAGGACAAAGGTCAGTCAGAAAAAGAGTGAAAATGTCTTTTCCATGGAGAACGACCTACAGCTGTGATCTGACTCCTATTTCCATTGAGAAAAACTATCCAGATCTGATAAAACGGATGTAATAGCAGCATCTGTGGTATCCGCTCTCGCAGCCAGCATTGTCATTTTCAAATGAATGGTGGCTTCTCTCGCTTCCCTCGAGCTGGCCTCAGCATTCTGCACATCATCAGTAGTTTGTACAACAGTCCCTGATCTGTAAGTTGTACAGCATAAATTTGTAGAAGAGGGCTAGGAAGAAAAAAAGTAACAATAAGAAAGTAACACAGATCAGGGATGAATCAGTATCATTAAATTTGCGGTACTGCAATAGCAAAAGTGCCTCAGTACGGTTGTGGACATGTGACGGTATCAAACGAAAGGTTTTCTGGGCAAAAAGTGTAGTTTTGTTTCAGCCACAGTGAAGCAGAGCGGAGGGAACTGAGAACTACACAGACCATCGACCACTGCAAGTGTTTCCTCATCACACGCTGACGACGGCAAACTATTCGAATCATGAACTGCAACACTTTTGAACAAGACAGAAGCAGGCAGCAGTGAAGAAGATCGCATGTGTGAAGCATTCTCTCAAACCTCAGCGTCAAGTTAAACTCAGATGTGTTAAAGAAACAAAAGAAAGAGCTGACCGGAGTTTAGTTTCACATTCTCTTTAGTGGCAGCGCAATGCTGTGGAAAGAGCCAAAAAACAAATTAACTGTTTGTGGAAAATTCATCGTCTCAGCAGACAAACACACCCAGTCAGAGGAGGAAGGAAACAAAGAAGGATGCTTGTTTAGCTCATGGAATGACCAAAAAGACGTTACTGGTCACAAATGACTTTGTTGTTGACACTTAACTTGTGATTGCAGGATAAAGAAGAGAGCACAGGGTATGAGGTGGGTCATTTGTAAATCATTGCTCAATGTTCAGTTTTCTGCTTTGCCGGAGACATTGAAAATGATAATTAATTAATTAATTGCACATTCAAAGTCACCTTAATGCACAGGCTAGCTGGAGCCGAAGCCCGGGGCCCACGTCGGGGAAGTCACGTAAAGGGCCTCATACGGGTAATACAGAATAATGTAATGTAACGTAACAGCCACCTCACCGACGGTGAGGAGTATAAGTGCAATAAACAACATTCACCAATAAAATCACAATATTCTAAACCACCCATCTTAAAAATAAACAAACATGATATTGCATTTTGGAGTATAACACAAAAAATGACAGTTATAGTCGAGTACAACTAGGCATGTTTTTTGTCATATGAGTAATTGTGTTGCCATAGCATCGTTTGTGGGTTTCTGGGTAGTTAGCCAGCCTTTCATATTGCAGAAGATGAAAGACGGATTTTCACTTGTTGCCGCTGGGCACACAGGTTGTTTTTGGCCGATGAATTTACTTCATTTTTGCTTATTGTTGATGTCAGCTTGTTTTCTTCTGTTAAATGTTGTGTTTACTGATAAGGATTTGTCGCTGTCCGTTCATTGGGTCCTGAAATAATGTCGTCACGGCGTGTTATAAAGAGAGGAGTGAGCTTCGACATTGTGACAAGTTACTTGTTGATTAAATACACCTGAGAGCCTCATCTAGGAGTTCTTTTTTTAACAAATAAACAAGATAAATCCTTTATAAGAAAATAGCCAATGTAGCTAATGGCTTTTTCCATATGAGGAATGAGTGGGGTTATTTAATTATTATTATTTCTATTTTTAATCTAAACTTTTATACATCAGTTATCCAGTCCAAGTTTTTTTCATGGGAAGGGGGCCTCCAAAGTGTCTGTAGCCCAGGGGCCTAAAGTGATATTAAGTCGCCTATGTGCACATTAATAAGGAAACAAAGGAATGTAAGTGAAAAGAAATGTAAAACAAATCTGATGATAATAAGCAGCATTTTTTCCAAGTCTTGAATTATCTTTTTCTTTTAAGTATCGCAATAAATACCGTTCCGTGGACTTGACACTGAGGTATTACCGTGCCGTCAGTTTTTAATGTAGTTACATTCCTTGCATAAATATGTGCGAAATGAACAGCGCTGTAAAGTTGTCTGTGTGTTCAGCGTTCGACATGGAACCTGCTTGCCGCTTGCTACCTTGTTTGTTGCTTGTTTGGTTTGTGACGGAATAGGACGGCCAAAAGAAGATCACATAGCAACCAGCTGAAAGGAGACATATCGCCACCTACTGTAGCGGAGTCTGACATACTTCCATCAATAAATCAATTCTCTCCTGGTTCTTGTACACTGGAACAAGGACAGAAGTCTAATTGAACTACCTTACTGGAGCTACAACACTAGCTCGACTTCACTGTGTGTGTAGACGCACTGACTGCCAAACAAGTGCTACTGTAAATAAATCTCCACATTTTCACTTTCATAAATAAGAACCTGTAGATACTTACAGTTTTTGTGTTGTGATCAGTCAGGAGGCTTCAGGCGAAAAACAAATCTATAAATGAACAGAAAGTTGAAAATAAATCAAAGAGGAAAACTCATGGAGACAGTGGCCTCTGAGTTACACACTCTACTCTTTCCAGAAACATCTCTCCTCCTGCAGTATTTTTCCTCTGAACCTTCCTCCAGTCTCAGTCCCAGCAAATCCTGAGAGGAGTCCACTGCCCACTCTGCTCAGAAAAACACAAGCACTGAACAAAAGTTTGTCAGTGTCTGAGGTTGTGCAGTTTATTCCTCAGTAACACAATATGATCCTTGCAACGTTTCGGGAGTGCCAGTTTTTTTCTTTGTGTGTGTGTGTGTGTGTGTGTGTGTGTTTTAACATTCTGCATAAACAAGGTTTTAGATGCTGTAAAAATTCCAAAAATAAGCTCGAGGAGTCGAAACAACTCCCAACAGAGCAGCCTCTTAAAATTTAATTTCTTATCCACAGTGTGAGTTAACAGCTTGAAAATAATTCAGGCTTTGACCAAAAATAAAAAAAATAAGCAGCCATATGAAGAATTTAAATATTCTTCATGATTTGTCAGAGCTGCTGCTGCAGGCTTAATCCAGTTATTCTTGGTGCATGATGGCGGATTCACGGATACCTTTCTTGTAGATGAAAAGTAGGCTGTGTCTCAAAATAATAATTGTAGCACTTGTCTGGAGCGTCAATCAGGCCCACTGTCCCCAAAACCCAGATCAAAATAGATTATTCTTTGTTCTGTTTTGAAAGGAGAGCAGCATGAGCGCGTTAGACAGCAGGTAGCCTCAAACAGAGCATGCTGGCTGCAAGATGGTCCCCCATTTTTTCCCACCAAGAGGCACAAACACTGAGAGACAGCCTGACTCTGCTGCTGCTGCTGCTGCTGCTACAGGGCCCCTGAAATATAACTGTCTCCAAATCAATGCTTCCCGTGCAAGTTGCCTGTGGTAGTTTCTCTTGGAGGAGAATAACCTACTTTCGGAGTGTGGATACGGTCTACCCACCTATACAGACTGTGCACCATTTTACGCAGCTTTATTGTTTCCATTTTATAGCAGTATGAAATAGGCTATCGATTTAACTTGTCCTATTTCAACTTTGGCCAAGATTGGATTTTTAAACGAGCTGGGCTGAGCATCTCCGGCTGAACCGCCTGGGAGCTCAGGATCACAGGGACTGTGTGACTCGCAGGTCGGAGTGCGCAAAGCAGCGCGCCCTGTGATTCATCCGCAGTTTCCAGACGGTGCGCAGGTGGAGGCGAAGAGGAGGAGAGGCAGCCGCTCAGGACGGACGGATGAGACGGCCGGGGATGTTCAATATGCGTAAGATTTATTCCAGCTAAGGAACGAACTGTGTTTTCTCTCCCCGTTTGGTGTTGCGTTGATTTGGAAGCACCGGCGTGATTTGGCGCAGCTGTTTCCCATTTTTTTCCTCCATGACAAAAGTTTGACTGTTAAAAATGATGCTCTGCTCCGCTCCTGTTTTTTCATGCATTGCTGTGGATTCCGGCGTCAGTGTAAGTGGCCAGTCATCACTTGAGAAATAGCTGCGATTCTGTCGGTCTTAAATTCGGTGCCAGTTTTAACAGAGGGCTTTTTATTCTCGCACACCATCACTCACCCGGGATTGCTTCCGTTTGAATTAATGTCGCACTCCATAATGGACTTCCTCGGACTGTACTTCTTGCAGCTGGCTCTTATAGGTAAGTTGAACAACACTTTGGATGTAATTCAGTGTAGCTGAACTTGTGCAAATGGATGCGATGTTCGGCGGATGGATGCTCGCTGCAGCTTCTGTTACATCTGCTCTGTCTGAGCGTCACGCTCATTAGTGCGAGTCTTAAACGAGTCCTTCATGTTGTCCTGCTTTTTGTCAAAGTTGCATGATGATATTTTTCTTTTCCTGCAAGATCAGAGTCAGTTGTGTTGATGTGAACGGATGCAGGGTCCCGGACAGAGCGGACAGTCTGTTTTTAAAGACCACACAGAAAGACGCTAAATATTATCTGATGGCTGACTGACGGAGCTAATGAAGCTCGCCGGATTTTCTCCACTATAAAGGTTCTTACGTCTGTTCTCAGGCTCGTGTTCGTGCTTTTCTGCAGACAGCAGCCGCGCGCGCACTCACCGTGTAATATATGATGTGAGAGCAGATAACGAACGGAAAGAAAAGCCACCAAAGCGGCGGCCGCTGCTGCTGGTCCCCAGTTTGACTGCGAAAATGCCAATGCAGAGAAGTGTGTGTCTGTGTGTGTGTGTCAGTCAGAGTGTTTGTGCGCGCGTGAGCACCAGTCTGTATGTTTAGTTTTGCGCGTGCATGCGTTTGCATGCAGTGTGCGCGTTTGTGCACCTGCCTTTGCAGGTGAATGGTGTTGTCTCAGTGTGGGGGAGTGGGGGGGGGCGGGGAGGGGCGGAGCAGTCGCAGGTGTGTGTGTGTGTGTGTGTGCGCGCGTGCTGTGTTTGCTGCTCATGCGTTAGCGCGCGCATTCGTGCACGTATAAGCAGCATAAAACTGCTCAAACAAAGTGGTGTTTAGAGTCACGTCAAATAATTCATGAGCAGCGACCACCAGCCCTGCACACACGCGCACACACGCGCGCACGTGCGAAGCTTTCTCTCCTCAAATCATTCAATCATGTTGCCTGTACACCTGTCATTGTGCCAGCTGGTGCCAGTCATGTCTAATGTCACTGCTGTGCTTTGCTGGTCTAATTTAAAATTCATCTGTGGTAAAAACGGACTTTTTCTGATTCTGCTGCACTCTGTTCTGCAAAAACTCCCCCACTATGGAGAGAAAAACCCCTCCTGCAGAGTGAATGCGGGCTGGAAGCAGGACGCTCGGATGCAAGGATTTGTATTTGTGAGATTTATGGCATCGATGATGACAGTCCTACATCTCAGACTCCATTTCCCTTTGCTGCAGCTGTGATTTCAGCCACTCACAAGGCACACTAAAAGCAGCCTTGCATGCTGGGAGTATGCTGGCCCCCAGACAAGATGTTCCACCACCTTGAATCCTGAACACACACACACTCACACACACTTGCAGCACTCCGGTCCCCCGCACTTCCCGTTAAAAGAGTGATGCTGTTATGCCCCCTGTCTTCCTCCACTTTTCACATCATATGTAAAACGCGTGTCACTGTGCCGTGCTGTCACTCAAGACACGAGCCGGGTGTGGAAGTGAGAGCAGGATGTGAGGGAGGGGAGCAGTCAGTACAAGTCTTCTCTTCACGGATATTCTCACCTTGTCAAATAGATGTGTCAAAACGGCAGAGATCTTTCACCCAGGACTTTATGATCCCGTCCATCAGCCACACAGGGAGGCAGAAGCAGAGGCGGAGGTGAGGGGGGATCAAAGGAACTGAAGCAGATTTAGCCTGAAGGTTAGAGAGAGGAAGAGGAAGGTGGTCAGTTTGAATTCACAGGGGAGGAATCAAAGTAGGAGGAGCAAATGAGTCTTAAAATGCTGTCAGAAATGTTTGGCTCAAGTGCAGATGAGCGATTCTTGAGGAAAAAGTTTGAAATATCAGTGGGAGGGTCGGAGGTTGCTTCTAAATCTAAACAGCTAAATGTGACGATAAGGCACAAGGACGGATGTTCGACAAGTCACTGCATGTAAGGCTGATATGATTTATTGTTGTCTGTTTATGTTTGGCACTAGAGGTAAATATTTGTAAACATAACTGAAAATATGTGATGCACTTTTTTGTCTCATTTGTTGTGCGGAGCAGTCAGGGCCGCTTGAATATGAAGTAAAATATCAAACAGCTTAAAAAAAATCCTCAGCTGTGATTAACTGGATGCATTTTGTTTTAATGCAAAACTCAAAGCTCTCAAATGTGTAAAAAGTGCAATTCACAGCTGAAAGTGGATTTTCCTGGAGCATTTGAAGGCAGCATCAATTACTTGACCAACTTCTGCTGAAGTGTCCTTGAGCAGGCTCAGCAATCGCTCCCAGGAGTTTGCGTAGGGTGGCTTTTCTTTACTTTTAGGCACCAACACTTGACAGTCCACTCTTGTTATGGCGACCTTTCAGTTTCACAGGATGTATTGGCTGCTGTGCGTGTTTGCATGCAGCTCTGTTCTCTGAGCTCCTGCTGCAAATGAAAAGATGCGGCTCTGTAACTCGCCGTGTCCAGCACAGCTTTAAGAATGCCCGCGGTGTCCAGGGCTCCAATAATATCTGTCCAGTGTAATGAGTCTTTGTGATGAAGCGAGGTGTGTGACGTGGACATATGCAAGGTTAAAACGTTGCTGCTGCTGCTTGTTGTTAACTTGCGGGAGGTTAAATTCGTGCATTAAACAAGACAGTGAAAAACAAGCCTCCTTTTACATCTGATTTAATATTTATTACTCAGCCTTGTGATGCTTCACTGATTATCTGCCCGCACGGCTCTGAACATTTTGCAATCATTACCTTAATTAGCTGACCAGGTTCATCTGCATATTATTCTTCTCTAAGTGGTCGGCAGTAAACGAGCACAGCCCATCTCGCCCTTTGCAACATGGCAGAGGGTTTGTACTGTTTTACATATGGTAAATAGTGTTATAATATATACACAGCTGTAATTGGCTGGCAGAAGTAACAATCACAAGCATAAACGGTTCACTACAAGAGGATGGTATGTAAATTCTTCCCAGCATGAGTTAGTGGTGATTGGTTCCTCAGAGGGGCAGCAGAGAAGGTGGGAACAGTTTGAGGTTGAGTTTGACTGCAGATGTGTGTGTGTGTGTGTGTGTGTGTGTGTGTGTGTGTGTTTGGCGGTGGGGGCACGTCCTAGAAAAGAGGCCCAGCAGAGTGAAAAGGGCATCAACCACCGATTTTATATCAGCCTGTTTGGCAAACAGCTGATTATGTGCAATCTGTTTCAAAATGGCAGCTGCCATCAGTTACATTCAGGCAGAAAAATGAACATGGTGATCAAATTGCAAATGCTGTAATTAAACACTTCCTCACTGATTTGTGAGGAAAAAATCGGTGGAAAACATTTAATTTTGAGTATAAAATTAGGCCTGACCAATTTAGGTTTTTGAGGCTGATACTGATAATAAGGAGCAAGAAAATTCCAATATCTGATATATCGGCTGTTATTAAAAATAATATCAGTTAAATGAGGTTATCAGATACTAGTCACAAAGATATGTAATGAAGGCAGGATATCTTTTAAAATTTTAAAACATTATTCCAAACATTAGAGCACTGAACAGGAAGCACTTCTCTTATAAGTTATTGATTAATGGACCACCCTCTGCTGGACAAACTACATAATTACACCATTTTAAATCGCTAGTCCAAGCATTTTGTCTGGTCTTACAAAACAGTTTTAAAAGTAGCACATTTTGAAGAACATATGCGGCGATGCTGATACATTTGCGATATTATTGCCAATATTATTGGCAAGTCGGTCTGACTGTATGTGAAATCATGGGAAGTCATCAGTTTTTCCTCAAACAAACTAGTGGGAACCTTTCAAATTAAGGGACAGATGTGACACAAGTTTCCTGATTATTGCTTCAAAACACTTTAAAAGTGGTCATCAAATTATAAAGAAATGACTGATATTATAATTATTCATGTTTGTCCTGCTAATCATGATTTGGCAGTTGATAATGTCAGAAAAACGTCTCAAAACACTGATTGGAAATTAAGAGCCTTTTTGATTTATTTCGAGGGCTCTAAAGCAAAGTTAGTGAGGAGTAATTACTGTGTTGAGACGACAGCACTGAGAGGAGGCTGACTGCTGATTACCAGCCCTCACTAGGTAATTATTCACTGATTAACTTTGCCGTCCGCTTGGGTGGATTTTTAAAGAAGTCCTTCTGCGCTCAGCTTCATTATCTGCTGCAGTACGAACAGAAAGTTCTCATCTTCCTTTGTTTGTTTTTTCATGCAGTGTTGTGATTTTCTGCTTGTTTGTCCACATTTTTTTCTCAACATTCTTTCTGTGCAACAAGTGATGTGTGATCTCTTTTATCTGCACGACCATGATTTCTATTTCTATTTCTTTTTGGCATTGGGCACATGGTGGTAAATACATGGGTTTATTGGAGCTTGTTAGCTAAAAAGGGAACTACATTCTGCTGCACAAAGTAGTGTTCATCAGAATACTGAGACTAAACTGTTTGTAAACAGAACACAACTAAATTGTGTTCTAAAGTAAAATGGAAGAAGTTTTCAAGTTCAGTAGTAAAAGCAGCAGTTTGTGTGTATGGTTTTGTTTCTGCCATCATGAACCTACGTAGTTACTTAAAGTGAAACTTGACAACTTTTTTGGCTTAACTTTGTCATTATGGTGTATAACCTGACTAAACAGTAGTTGAAAAATGACACCATTCACTGCTGAATTGGTCTCCAATAAGCCCTTTTTTTACCATGAGATTTTCTTTGCCAGCGGGACGAGGGTTTCACAGAAAGCTGAAAAATCAGTGACACTCTCTGTACTCTCTGTCCTGATTGGCCGGTCTACGCTGTGCTTCTTAGCAACAGGTGACATCGGTATGAACTGATTAGCTCACCGTGCTCTGACTTGCCTCTGCCAACAACAGAGTGTCTGCAGCCACACCATCAGTCGGCTCGAGCTCGAGCTGAGACGGACCAGTTTACTCTGCTGCAACTTTCCCTGCAACCGTTT